>CAUYON010070342.1:0-36254 GCA_963573935.1 Arctocebus calabarensis | reverse complement strand
GTACAGTGTGCTGGCTTCATATACAATGCTAAATTTCAAATGAATCACTTGAATCACTTTACCTGTTATACCACCTCGTTTTCTTAAATCATTTAGGAATATGCCCAGGACTGCTAGGAAATGGCTATTGAAATTATTTGTAACCTTAAAAATAAACAGGGCCAGGGGCTCCTGTATCTCAGTGGTTAGGATGCTGGCTACGTGTACCGGGGCTGGTGGGTTCAGGGTTAGTAGCCTGGGCCTGCTAAACAAAAAAAAAAAAGAAAAGAAAAAAATAAACTGAGCTAGGTATAATGGTTCATGACTGTAATCCTAGCACTCTGGGAGGCTGAGGGGGTACGATCACTTGAGGCTAGGAGTTTGAGATCAATCTGAGCAACATAGTGGGACCTTGTCTCTACACAAAATAGAAAAATGAGCTAGGCATGGATGTATGTTTCTGTAGTCCCAGCTACTCGGGAGGCTGAGACAGGAGGATTGCTTCAGCCTAGGAGTTCAGAGTTGCAGTGAACTCTGATTATGGTGCTACACTGTAACCCTGACAATAAAACAAGATCCTATCTCAACAACAACAACAATAAACCCCACAACTCTTTATTTCCCTGACTTACATATCTTTTGAAAAATAAACAAGAATTAAGAAGAGATCTTCTACAACAGTACAGTTGATCTCTGGGGTCAACTTTATAAAGCATGTTGGGAGTTTTCTCATAGGGCCAAGTTCAGGGGCACCTTAACTGTTAGTCATGATTTAGTTTTTTGTTTGGTATATGTATATTAAGTTAGGCCTTTCGATGCAAATGTGGAATAGGCATAAAGTCCACTGTTGCTTATTTAAGGTTTTGAGAATCCTGCCCTTTCTTATATAAATTAGTTTTTGTGCTAAGAAATCCAGATCATCATGATAGCCATGCACAAAGTAGTTGCTGAGTAAAGGCCAAGTAACAGAATAGCCTTGCATCCCACAATAAGCAGTTAGATCTTCATTCTCTGTGTAGGTGGTAGAAAACCTTTAAAGAAGCTTAAGCAGATTTGCCTTTTATTATACAAAGCTCTCTGGGAGAGATGGACTGGAGGGATTGATCATGGCTGGTCAGGACTTCTCAGTGAGCTTAATTGGGTTTATAAAGCACCCAGCAGCCCCACATCACCTGTTAATAATGAGACTTTCAGGCCAGGCAAAGTGGCTCACACCTATAATAGAGATAGGCTAAAAGGAAAGCAGGGGGAAATTTTAGGTATTTCTAGAAAATGGTTCTGTTTATTTGGGGGAAGAACAAAGGCATTGTGGGGGATGGATTTGGGGCATCACAGCTCACAGCAACCTAAAACTCCTGGGATGAAGCAATTCTCTTGCTTCAGTCTCCCAAGTAGCTGGGACTATAGGTGGCCACCACAGCAACTATTTTTAGAGATGGGGTCTTGCTCAGGCTGGGGTATTGTTTAACATGGTAACTGGCACAGGGGATAAGTGCATAATTATCATTACATAATTTGTCAAGTTGTATATAGTATTGGAGGTTTTAAAAAAATCTTCATTCTTGGCTCAGCGCCTGTGGCTCAACATTCTTATAGATTTCCCTGTATCTGTGTAGTCTACATTTGTTATTTTTAATGGTAAGTGAGTTCTTATATCTTGACCCTTCGTCAGTTGTTATGACATAGCATATTTTGTATTTGCCACAAATATTACTAGAACCAACAATCATGGAGAAAGGGGTTCTCTGATTTTCTTGGAGTATATTCTCAAAATGAGATCACCAGGTCACATAGGTAATTCTTACAAGATTACTTTTTTTTTTTTTTTTTGAGACAGAGCCTCAAGCTGTCACCCTGGATAGAGTGCTGTGACATCACAGCTCACAGCACCCCCAATTCCTGGGCTCAAGCGAGTCTCCTGCCTCCGCCTTCCAAGTAGCTAGGATTACAGGCGTCCGCCACAACACCTGGCTATTTTTTTCTTGCAGCAGTCATTGTTGTTTGGCAGGCCCAGGCTGGATTCGAACCCGCCAGCTCAGGTGTACGTGGCTGGCGCCTTAGCCTGTTGAGCCACAGGCGCCAAATCACAAGATTACTCTTAAAAGGAGGATATTTTTCTGTTTTTTTTTTTTGAGACAGAGTCTCAAGCTGTTGCCCTGGGTAGAGTGCTGTGGTGTCATAGCTCACAGCAACCTCAAACTCCTAGGCTTAAGCAATTCTCTTGCCTCCACTTCCCAAGTAGCTGGGACTACAGGCGCCTGCCACAACGCCTGGTTATTTTTTGTTACAGCCATCATTGTTGTTTGGTGGGCCCAGGCTGGATTCGAACCTGCCAGCTGAGGTGTATGTGGATGGAGCCTTAGCTGCTTGAGCCACAGGTGCCGAGCCTCAGGCTGGGATATTTTTTGAGATAGGGTCTTGCTCAGGCTGGTCTCAAACTCATGAGCTCAAGCAATCCACCTACCTTGGTCTGCCAGAGTGCTAGAATTATAGGCATGAACCACTGCACCTAGCCTATCTTGGGGAATTTTTTTTTTCCTTTTGAGACAGTCTCACTGTGTTGTAGAGGGCGTCATAGCTCCCAGCAACCTCAAACTCTTGGGCTTAAGTGATTCTTTTGCCTCAGCTTCCCAAGTAGCTGGGACTACAGGCACCCACCACAACACCTAGCTATTTTTTGTTGTTGTTGTTGCAGTCGTCATTGTTTAGCAGACCTGTCTGGGTTCAAACCCACCTGCCTCAGTGTATGTGGCCGGTGTCCTAACCATTGAGCTATGGGCGCCAAGCCAGATCTTGGAGATTTTAAAATGCTGTAAAAGAATATGGACTTTAGGGCGGCACCTGTGGCTCAAAGAGTAGGGCACTGGCCCCATAGACCGGGGGTGGCAGGTTCAAGCCTGGCACTGGCCAAAACTAAAAAAAAAAAAAAAAAAGGACTTTATATATGGTGGGAGATTTCTGAACATTTTTTAGTAAAATTTTTATCACACTCTGTTAGAGGATGGCATAAAATAAGTTTTTGGTGATCATCTTTCAGTATGTCTAGTGAGCAAGATATTGACAACTGTTTTGGTCATTGAAGGTGGAAGAGACAATTTGTCAAAGTCCATTCAAGTGCTGTGCTCCTGTGGGAACTGAGAGAGGGCTGACTAATATCCCTATTATAAGGCTGTACCTAGGTCAGGCACGATGGCTCACATCTGTAATCCTAGCACTCTGGAAGGCTGAGTCTGGTGGATTGCCTGATCTCAGGAGTTTGAGAGCAGCCTGAGCAAGGTGAGACCCCTGTCTCTACTAAAACATGAAAAATTGAGGTAAGAGGATTACTTGAGCCCAGGAGTTTGAAGTTGCTGTAAGCTATGACACTGTGACATTCTACCAAGAATAGCAAAGTGAGACTCTCAAAAACATAACAAACAAACAGCAACCAAAAAAAAAAAAAGCTGCACCTATCTGTGGGGAACTCCCTGTGTTGTCAGTGGAATCACTTAACTTAGGGAATGTTTCTAGGTACTTAGTGAAAGGTACTTTGGTCATGTGTGAGAGCCATTCTTCAAGAGATGTTTCAAAATTTCACAAAGAATAATAACCAGTATTTGAAACTTTTCATAAACATTACATATTCTGTACCCAGCAAGAATAAAAGATGGAAGTTTATTTGGCATATTACTTAGAGATGCAGAGTTATTATTTGAACAATTCTATAATACCATGAGAGACAGCAGATAACTACCTCATTAATTTCTACACTGTTTGTGTCTCGAGGCTTATGTCTGTAGGTCCTAAAAGTCAGAAATGACACTGAAAAAAAAATCGGAAGTTTGTGCAAAACAATTTAGTCTTTTTTATTTTTTTTTTTTTGAGACAGAACCACAAGCTGTCACCCTGGAGAGAGTGCTATGGCATCACAGCTCACAGTAACCTCCAATTCCTGGGCTCAAGCGAGTCTCCTGCCTTTGTCTCCCAAGTAGCTGGGACTACAGGCGCCCACCACAACACCTATCCATTTTTTGGTTGGCGGGCCTGGGCTGGATTCGAACCCGCCAGCTCAGGTGTACGTGGCTGGCGCCTTAGCCTATTGAGCTACAGGCTCCAAGCCCAACAATTTAGAGTCTTAAGGATGGCTTTAAAATAACATATTTTCAGTGGTGCTCATAGGTCAATAGTTAGGGTGTCGGTCACATAGATATGTTCTTTTTTTTTTTTTTGAGACTAGAGTCTCACTTTGCTGCCCTCAGTAGAGTGCCTGGGCGTCATAGCTTATAGCAACCACAAACTCTTGGGCCCAAGCAATCCTCTTGCCTCAGCCTCCCAAGTTTCTTGGGATTATAGGTGCCCATCACATGGCCTGGCTATTTTTAGAGATTGGGTCTTACTTTTGCTCAGGCTCATCTCAAACTCCTAAGCTAAGGCTGTTCACCAGTCTTAGCTTCCCAAAGTGCTGGGAAAGTATTTCATGTTGTTTGATGGTACTGTGAAGGGTGTTTTATCTTTGATTTGAATCTCAGCTTGACTCTTGTTGGTGTCTTTGAAGGCTACTGATTTGTGTATATTGATTTTATTACCTGAAATGTTGCTATATTTCTTGATCAGTTCCAGGAGTCTCATGGTTGACTCCTTGGGGTTTCCTGAGTATAGAGGAAGAGTGATAGTTGACCTCCTCTGCTCCCGTTTGGATACGCTTAATGTCTCTCTCTTTTCTGATTGTGTTGGCTACTACTTCTAACACTATGTTGAAAAGTAGTGGTGGGCGGCACCTGTGGCCCATTGAGTAGGGAGCCGGCCCCATATACTGAAGGTGGCGGGTTCAAACCCAGCCTCTGCAGAACTGCAAAATAGAAAAATACCTGGATGTTGTGGCGGGCACCTGTGTCCCAGCTATTCTGGAGGCTGAGGCAAGAGAATCGCCTAAGCCCAGGAGTTGAAGGTTGCTGTGAGCTGTGTGACGCCACGGCACTCTACTGAGGGTGATAAAGTGAGACTCTGTCTCTACAAAAAAAGAAAGAAAGGAAGAAAAAAGAAAAGTAGTGGTGATAGTGGGCATTTCTGTCTGGTTCCAGTTCTAAGCAGAAATACTTTTCAACTTTTCTTTATTCCCATATGATGGTGGCTGTGGGTTTGTCATAGTGGCTTCTATCAGTTTGAGATATGCCCTATCTATGCCTATATTCTTGAGTATTCTTATCAAAAAAGGATGCTGAATTTTGTCAAAAGCTTTCTCTGCAGTGGTTGTAAAAAATCATAGTGTTCTGGGCAGCGCCCATGGCTTAAAGGAGTAGGGCACCAGCCCCATATGCTGGAGGTGGTGGGTTCAAACATAGCCCTGGCCAAAAACTGCAAAAAAAAAAAAAATCATAGTGTCCTTGTTTGTACTTGTGTTTGTGTGGTGAAGTACATTTATAGTTTTACATATGTTGAACCAGTCTTGCATTGCTTGAATGAAACCTAGTTGGTCATGATGCATAATTTTTCATGTGTAGCTGAAATCTGTTTGCTAATAAGATTCTATTGAGTATTTGGTGCATTGCTATTCATTAATGATACTCATCTGTAGTTTTCCTTTTTTGTTATATCCTTTCCTGGTTTTGGTATCAGGGTGATATTTGCTTCATAGAAGGAGATGGGGGAGGAGGATTCCTTCCTTCTCAGTGTTTGGGAATAGATTCTGCAGTAGAAAGGTACCACCTCTTCTTTGAAGATTTGGTGGAATTCTACTGTGAAACAGTCTGGTCCAGGAATTTTTTTGTTGTTGTTGGAAGTTTTTTTATGGTCTTTCAATTTTAGAGTTTGAAATTGTTCTATTCAAGAGTTCTGTTTTCACCTAGGCTCATGTCTGTAACCCTTTTACTCTGGGAGGCTGAGGTGGATTTGCTTGAGCTCAAAGAGTTTGAGACTAACCTGAGCAAGAATGAGACCTGGTCTCTACTAAAAAAATAAAAATAAAAAAACTAACCAGGTGTGGTGGTGCATGCTTGTAGTCCCAGCTATTTGGGAGGCTGAGGCAAGAGGATCACTTGCACCCAAGAGTTTGAGGTTGCTGTGAGCTATGACACCTTGGTACTCTTCCCAGGGCAACAGAGTGAGTCTTTGTGTCAAAAAAAACAAACAAAAAAAAGTTTCTTCTTGGTTTGAGTCTGGGGAATTAGTGTGATCTGGTAATTTGTCCATTTTTTTCTATATTTTCGAATTTCTGGGTATAAAGATATTTGTAGTTTTCAGTAAAGACCTTCAGTATCTCTGTGGAATCAGCAGTTATTTCCCCTTTTTCATTTCCACTTGAGCTTATTAGAGATCTTGCTTCTCTGTTTTTAGTTAATGTGGCCAAGAATGTATCAATTTTATCTTTTCAAAGAACCAACTTTTTGTTTTGTTAATTTCCTGAATGATTGTTTTGTTTTCAACTTCATTTCCTTAAAGAAATCTAATGATTTCCTTCTTCTTCTTCTTCTTCTTTTTTTTTTTTAACAGTTTTTGGCCAGGGCTGGGTTTGAACCCGCCACCTCCGGCACATGGGGCCAGCGCCCCACTCCCGTAAGGCACAGGCATCGCCCATGATTTCCTTCTTTATCACTCTTTGACCCATCTGTTATTTAATAAGCTATGTAAGAGTCCAAGACTTTGTGTGAGGATGAGTGTTTCTGTTGACATTGAGTCCTGCTTTTATTCTACTGTGGTCCATAAAGGTACATGGTATGACATTGATTGTTTAAAAGTTGTTGAGGCTTGGTTTGTCTCCTAGGATATGATTAATCTTGGAGAATGATCCATGAGCTGATGAAAAGAATGTATATTCAGTATCATTGGGGTAAAATGTTCTATAGATGTCTTTGGGTTTTTTTGTTTGTTTGTTTTGCAGTTTTTGGCTGGGGCTGGGTTTGAACCCGCCACCTCTGGTATATGGGGCTAGCACCCTACTCCTTGAGCCACAGGTGTCGCCCATGTAGATGTCTTGAAAGCCCAGTTATTCTAAAAAGTCATATTTAAGTCCATCATTTCTTTAGTTTCTGCTTGGAGGATCTGTCCAGTTCTGTCAGTGGGATGTCGAATTCTTCAGCGATTATGGTATTGCTTATCATGTTATTCAGACTAAGTAGGATTTGTTTTATAAATCTGGGCATATTTATGTTTGGGTGCATATGTATTTAGAATTGAAAAGACTTCTTGTTGTATCGTTCTCTTGACCAATATATAGTGTCTGTCTTTACCTTCCTTTTTATGGTTTTAAAGCCAATTGTATCTGCAGAGAGGATTGCAATGCCTGCTTTCTTTTGGTTTCCATTTGCCTGAAGTATTGTTTTCCAATCCTTCACCGTGTGTCTTGATAATGTCTTTGGGGGGTGAGATGTTTTTCCTGAAGACTGCAAATACTTGGTTTGTACTTTTTTTTTTTTTTTTAAGAAATTATTATTTTTTTTAATCTTTTTTTTTTTTTTTCCTGCGACAGAGCCTCAAGCTCTCACCCTAGACAGAGTGCCATGGCATCACAGCTCACAGCAACCTCCAATTCCTGGGCTCAAGCGAGTCTCTTGCCTCCGCCTCCCAAGTAGCTGGGACTACAAGCACCTGCCACAACACCCAGCCATTTTTTGGTTGCAGCCGTCATTGTTGTTTGGCGGGCCCAGGCTGGATTCAAACCCACCAGCTCAGGTGTACGTGGCTGGCGCCTTAGTCTGTTGAGCCACAAGCACCGAGCCTGGTTTGTACTTTTTTATCCAGTTGCCCAGTCTATGCCTCTTCAGTGGGGAATTCAAGCCATTTACATTTATTGAGAAAATTGATAAGTAGAGTTGGGTTCTATTCATCTTGTTAAGTGGCGCACTGTTGCCTTCTTTTATCACTTGGGCCATTGTAGAGGCTAGACTTTGTTCTTTAGTTTCTAGGTGTCTTTACTTTGCTGGTGGTCCATTGGGTTAGTTTATGTGTAGTACAGGCCTGAGTACTTTCTGCAGGTCTGGTCCTGTAGTGGCAAATTTCCTCAGTGTTTGCTTGCTGGTAAAAGATTTGATTTCTTTATTGAAGATGAAACTTAGTTTTGCAGGGTACAGAATCCTAGGATGGCAATAGTTTTGTTTGTGAAGATTGAAAGTGGAACTTTGTTCTCTTTTGGCTTGTAAAGTTTCAGCTGAGGAGTGCACTGAGACCCCAAGGTATTTGCCCATGTAGATGTCCTCCAAATGCTTACAAAATTTTCTCTTTCATTTTGACTTTGGCTGTGTTAATTACAATGTGTATAGGATATACTTCCTTTGAATTGAGAGAGCCTGGGGTTCAATATTTATCTAGAAGGTATCTGAATCTATAGGGATATTAGAGAAATATTCAGCTATAATATCCTGCTTTAAACTTTCCATTCTGTTGGGGCTCTCTTTCTCTCCTTTGGGGATACCTGTAATTCGTTTGTTGGTGCACTTGGTATAGTTTTATCATTCTCTAAGAGAGTGCCCTGCTTTTACTTTCTTCTTTTCTGCCTCTTTAAATGACTGGCTTGAGCCTTGTCTTTGAACTCTGAGATTCTTTTTCTTGGTTTAATTTGTCACTGAAACTTTCTATTATGTTTCGAAACACTCTGAATGACTCTCTCAATTCTTTTAGCTCCTTGGTGTTGTTGCTAATTGTGTCTAGATTCTTGGAGACTATCCTTTCAGTAAATTCTTGGATTCCTTTTGCTGGCTTTCCACTTTTCCTTCAATTCCCTTCTTTTTTGTTTTTGCCATACATAATCTGATTTCCCTTTCTGTCATTTCCATAATTTCTTTATAGTCAGGATCTTCTGAGGTAGCTACGTTGTCATCCCTCGTGGGAGATGATCTGATCTGATTCTTCATTATGGCCGTGATTTTTCTTTTTTTTAAATGACAGAGTTTCATTCTGTTATCCCAGGCCAGACATAGCTCACAACATATCAGACTCCTGGGTTGAAATGATCTGCCTGGCTCAGACTCCCATGTTCTGGGACTACAGGTGCCGGCAAATTTTTCTATTTTTAGTGGAGATGGGTCTCGCTTTGCTTAGGCTGGTCTCAAACTCCTGACTGCAAGTGATCCTCCCACCTCAGCCTACCAGAGTGCTAGTGGATTACAAGTGTGAGCCACTGGACCTATCCTGCACTAATTTTTTTTTTTTTTTTTGAGGCAGAGCCTCAAGCTGTCACCCTGGACAGAGTGCTATGGCATCATAGCTCACAGCAACCTCCAATTCCTGGGCTCAAGCGAGTCTCATGCCTCCGCCTCCCAAGTAGCTGGGACTACAGGCACCCGCCACAACGCCCAGCCATTTCTTGGTTGCAGCCGTCATTGTTGTTTGGCGGGCCCAGGCTGGATTCGAACCCGCCAACTCAGGTGTACGTGGCTGGCGCCCTAGCCCGTTGAGCCACAGGCGCCGAGCCATAAAAACTACTTCTTTAATACTCATGGAGTATTTGTCTCATTATTATACCCTATGTTCATGATTGTCTGTCTAAGTCTTTTTTCATGGATACAATTTTCACCAACCTAATTGATTTAATGTTTTATATTTCTGTTTGTTAGCACTTTTACATATAAAGAAGCATATGTGAGGGGATCATTAAATGTTGACTGAATGGAAAGTGACATGATAAATGAATGGATAGATAATTAGGAAGATTATTTAAAAAATTCATTTTAATATATGCCTGACCTTGATTGGCATTTAAGATTTGTGAACTATGGATTAGGTCATAGTTGCCTACTATTAAAATAATAGGAAATCATTCAGTAGTGCTAAAAACTGAGAAGTATTTTGTGTTTAATGTGCTGATTCTGATTTCACATACTTTTTTTTTTTTTTTTTGAGACAGAGCCTCAAGCTGTCACCCTGGATAGAGTGCTATGGCATCACAGCTCCCAGCAACCTCCAATTCCTGGGCTCAAGCGAGTCTCCTGCCTCCGCCTCCCAAGTAGCTGGGACTGCAGGCGTCTGCCACAACGCCTGGCCTTTTTTTTTTTTGTTGCAGCCGCCATTGTTGTTTGGCGGGCCCAGGCTGGATTCGAACCCGCCAGCTCAGGTGTACGTGGCTGGCACCTTACCCCATTGAACCACAGGCACCGAGCCGATTTCACATACCTTTTAGCATATAAGTCATAATTTCTTCAAGAAGGAGGGGCATGGTGTTAATAACACCCACTAGGGCAACAAGAATATCTTGGGGCTTGGCACCTGTGGCTCAGCGGGCTAAGGCGCCAGCCATTTATACCTGGGCTGGTGGGTTCGAATCCAGCCTGGGCCTGCCAAACAACAATGACGACTGCAATCAAAAAATGACCAGGCATTGTGGCGGGCGCCTGTAGTCCCAGCTACTTGGGAAGCGGAGGCAAGAGACTCGCTTGAGCCCAGGAATTGGAGGTTGCTGTGAGCTGTGATGCTATAGCACTCTATCCAGGGTGAAAGCTTGAGACTCTGTCTCAAAAAAAAAAAAGAATATCTTGGAACTGTTTGGGGAAAAGTGGAACATATGGGGAACCAATTTTAATTTGGTTCGAGTTGATTTGAGAGTGTCTGTAGAATGCTGTTGTGGTGGAATCCATAGGACATTTGCAAATGTGAGTCTACTGGGAAGAAGAAACTCAGTTGGAAAAGTGAAATTTTGGAATTGCAAACACCAAAGCAGCTTCAGCGTGAATCTCCTCACTCAGGAGAGAGGCTAGAGGAGGAGGGTACACATAGACCACTTGTATTTAGGAGGTGTTGTGGAAAGAAATAGAAAATGGCCAGAAGAGTAATAGACCAAGGAAAGTATATGCTCCAATTCCAAGAAAACAAACCAAACAGAATAAGAGTGTGTGAGTAGGAACTGCTGTTGGTATAAATATAAATTGGTCCCACTCTTTGGAGGGCAGTGTAACTAAATCTCTCTGACTAAAGAAGTGCGTACCCGTTGTGTTAGGGATTCCTGCTATCTAGAAATATGTGTATGCACAGAGATGCACACAAGAAGTTTGTTGTAGCAATGATTATAAGGGTATAAAATGCGAAAAGTCTCAATTAGAGACTTGGTTTTTTTTTTTAAGAGAGTCTCACTTTAATGCCCTCGATAGAGTGCTATGGCATCACAGCTCACAGCATCCTCCTTCAACTCCTGGGCTTAGGCGATTCTCTTGCTTCATCTTCCCAAGTAGCTGGAACTATGGGCACCCACCACAACACCTGGCTATTTTTTTGTTGCAGTTTAGCTGGGGCCGAGTTTGAACCCACCACCTTCAGTATATGGGGTCGGTGCCCTACCCACTAAGCCACAGGCACCGACCCCAATGGGACATTAACAGCTGTAAAGTGGGAGAAGCAACTTGCTGTGTAGTTTGAATAGCAGGATCTCATCTTTGTGAAACAAAAATCCACAGAGTGAACCCCACAGATGAATACGTATGTGATGCATGTGTGTGTGTGGGTACGCATGTGTTCTAGAGGGGAGCCTGGAAAGACTTCAGTCTATTGAGTGGAATAGTTTGGATTTTCTGGAGGAACATATTCAAATTTCTAAAGGATCTAAAATGGCTTCAAAAAGAAATGTACTTTTTTTTATTTTGAAAACTATATAGTTTTTGTTGTGACATTTTGGTGAGTTGTAAAAGGGAAAGAAGTAGATGTCTTGCTTGGCATTATTAATATAATTTCATATTTGGTATAGTATAGTAGCCTCCCCCTTATCTGTAGGCATATGTTCTAGGCCCCCAGTGGAGAGGACTGAACCCTATTTTTACTTTTGTTTTCCTTTGCATACTTATATATGGTAAGACTTAATTTATAAAGTATGTGTAGTAAGAGAGTAAAAACATAATAATAAAATAGAACAATTATAACAATGTACTGGAATGCAAGTTATATGAATATGGTCTCTCAATATCCATTGTACTATAGTCACCTATTTTTGAGCTGTGGTTGACGATAGGTAATTGAAGCTGTGGAAAGAAAAACTGTAGATAAGGGAGGAGACTACTGTGATACAAAACCTCTGCACCCTTGATTCATTTTTGGGTATTCTTTTGACATTTTGATACTGGGGTGAGCTAAGTTACTTGATCTGAATGGTTGTACTAAACACTAAAGGAAAGAATGTTGATTTTTTTCAACTTGATAGTTATAATTTTGAAGGATCTCACTAGTTATTGTTACTAGAGGAATGTTACTATTTAAATTTTCATGTAAAAATGCAACAGGCCCACCCCCATCTTGGGGAGTGGCCCAAAGCTACCATATTTAGACTTTATGTTCAGAATTCTTCCTTGCAGTGACAGAAACAGAATGCTGGAGAAAGTAAATGCAGGGTAGTTGTTGTAGGTTAAGGTGTGGAATAGCCTGAGCCGTATTTAGCTAGTGCTAAGGTTATAATTCACATTTCCTATGTGTTTTTCCTGGTTGTAGCATTAATGTTGGTTTAACTAGACTTTCGATTTAATAATAACTGTTAGGATAAAGTCAGATGTCAGTTTACTTGGTTGCATGCTGAGGCCTGTAGAATATGGAGTGCTTTGCTTCCAGCCACATCTGTTGTGTCCTCTCATTATCTGTTAATGGTACTCAACTTGACAGAGTTGTTTTGATAAATGAAGGGTGTTATGAAACTAGGAGCTGGAATTTGAGTGGAATGGAGCTTAGGACAAAAGAAAGCAATGAGTTAGACAAGGCCAGAGAGATATCTTCTTAGAGCCAAGCAGTACCATGTGATAATGAGTGTTAATTTTGGGGGTGATGGTGAGTAGAGTATTTCTAATCTTTTTCATTCATCTCACATAATTATTCTTTCCTTTTTTATATGTATATGTGCAAAACACTTGAAACATTATAAGTTTCAAGTTTCAAGTTATATGAACATCTTTTCATAATAAGTTAGATTTCTCCTCTGCAGATCTCTTAATTTATAAAATCACACCAATGAAGTTTGAAACAAATCCTTCACTTTGAGGAGTTGGGGTTTGGAATGGTATGTCATCACTGATGTCAGGGAAATAGGCTTTTTATTTAAAAAAGGAAAAACTGGATATAAGTTCAGTGTAAAAGAGAGGTGTAAGGAGTAACTCTGTGAGAAATCGAAGTCTGGCATTTTGAGACGCTTTGAGGACAAACTAGCATGTAAAATACTTTCAAAACTTTATATTCTATTTATATTGCTGTGTGTATAAGATTTATTACTATCTATCCAGTTTACCTGCTGTTGTTTTTATGTTGCTTAAATGCCAGGTAGGTAGGAAGAACTCAGTTTGAGTAAACTAATGGTGGCTTCTCTCCCTCATTAACTATTTTTCTTTTTTTTTTTTTTTTGAAGACAGTCGCATTCTGCTGCCCTGGGTAGAGTTCCGTTGTGGTGTCTGATTACAGCTTACAGCAATCTCAAACTTCTGGGTTCAAGAGATCCTCTTGCCTCAGCCTTCTGGGTAAATAGGCTACAGGGGCTTCCCACAATGCCCTTGTTTTTTTATTTTTAGTAGAAACAGGGACTTGCTCTTGAATAGGCTGGTCTCGAACTCCTGTGCTTAAGCAGTTCTCTTGCCTCAGCCTCCCAAGTAACTGGGGCTACAGGTTCCTGCCATGACACCCGGCTAGTTTTTCTATTTTTAGTAGAGAGGAAATCTCACCCTTGCTCAAGCTAGTCTCAAAATTCTGAGCTCAAGAGATGTACCTGCCTCAGCCTCCCTGAGTGCTAGATTACAGGCGTTTGCCACTGTTTGGGTTTGTTTCTCTTTCTTTCTTTTTTTCCCTAAAGTATAGCTTGGAAATAGGACCTTGGTTAGGGTCTCAGTGTTTTTATGAGGAACCCAGGCACAATTATGTAAATCTTTGAAAAGTGGAGATAAAAATTTCCCTTTTTAGTAGACTTTTTAAAAAAATTTATTTTTATTATTTTAAAGACTCAGTCTCACTGTGCTGGACTCTTGAATTGGGCTCAAGGGATCTTCCAACCAGGCATCCAACACCTCTCCTGGCTTACTAGAGTTTTAAATGTTAATAGATGGTACAGTGCCAGCCATGTACACCGAGAGTGGCGGGTTCGAACACAGCCAGGGACAGCTAAACAACAGTGACAGCTGCGACCAAAAATAGCTGGGCATTTTGGTGGGTGCCTGTAGTCCCAGCTACTTGGGAGGCTGAGGCAATAGAATTGCTAAAGCCCAAGACTTTGAGGTTGCTGTGAGCTGTGACACTGGCATTGTACAAAGGACGACATAGTGAGACTCTGTCCAAAAAAAAAAAAAAAAAGTAAAGGTTAATAGAAGGTATGATAATTGTTTGCATAGATGCTAGTTATTTGAGATAGGCCTCTTTGTGCCAAGAAATGTGCAGAGAATATATGAAATGAGCAAAGCAGGGTCATTGGCCTTGATTAACTTATTTATTCCACAGATTTGACACTGGGTATTTGATGATGAACAAACATATAGGACTTTCTTTAACGGAACTCAGCATTTAGAAGGGACTATGGACATTGATCAGGAAATCACACCAGTGAATAACAAACTGAGATAAATACCACCAGAAAAAGATGTGAAAACTTAAACAAAAGCAACTTGACCTAGAATGGGCCCTCAGGGAAAGGAAAGGAAAGCTTAAACTGTATGTATGAGTGTGGTAGGTGGTGGCAGAGAGATTATTCTTGTTCTAGTGAGGGGAAGCAGTGCAGACCTGCAATAGAAATCTTGATATCTGGGGAAAGCAGGAAGACTGGTGTAACTGGACTGTGTGGGCCGGGTACAGGTGGATTAAGAGAGGGTACAGGACAAGCACATAGCATGTAAGTGTCATAAAATGCTGGCAGAGTAGTTGGAATCCTTTAGCAAGGAAGTACAGTATGGATTCAGAATAGAGCAGTTTGATGGTTCTCACCAGCTTTTTCAACTCAGCGTAAATCATCACTTTTTGGATGGTTTGCAGGGAAAAAAAACAACCCTCTTGAGGCTGTGACATGTGTCCAGATCTAAACGTAGAAAATTCAAATGTGTCCAGGTGCAGAAGTAGCTTCTGTGGCTAGGCTTCATGATCGATTTCATCTCTGACACACAAAGAGTAATCCTAGTGCCATTTGGCTATGAAGCAGATTTTCAAGTTGCACATCCCCTCAGGATGGTTTCATTGAGGAATGATGTTCAGTGGAGCTTATAGAAGTGGAGATTTATACTACAGACAACCTCTGATTTGAATTGATCACAGCTACCTTTCAGCGTGGAAAAGACAGTGTGCTTTATCTGCTCTTGTTCTTAGTAATATGCTGTGTTTTAGACAGATATTTCTATCTCTTGTAGAACAACTTGATTTTTCTTTGAAAGAGATCATCAGCAGAATGATCTTTAAACTGTAAACATGCATGTCAGTTTGGCTGTCTGTGGCCATGAGGCAAGACCTCTAGGTTCTGCTCAGCCCCTCTCTCCCGCCACGTCACCTTGTTGAGACACTTGGGCAGAGCACTTTAATCTGTCTACATTTTTTCTGTCTATGCCATAAAAAAAGATGGAGGCTTTACATCTTTTGTATTAACCTAGATAGAGTTGGAGGATACTTCTCCTTAGTAAAGTAACATAAGAACGGAAAGCCAGTATCCAGTGTACTCAACATGAAGGTAGTAGACGAATATCAATGGAAAAGAAGTCATACTCTGTAAAATAATTTAAAGAGGTTTATTCTGAACCAAATTTGAGGACCATGACCTGGAGCCACACCCAAGAAGCCTTGAGCCTGCCTGTAATCCTAGCACTCTGGGAGGCTGAGGCAGGTGGATAGCCTGAGCTCATGGGTTTGAGACCAGCCTGAGCCAGAGTGAGACCTAATTTCTAAAGATAGCTGGGTGTGGTGGCGGATGCCTGTAGTCCCAGCTTCTCAGGAGGCTGAGGCAAGAGAATTGCTTGAGCCCAAGAGTTTGAGGTTGCTGTGAGCTATGATGCTACAGCACTCTACTGAGGCTGACAAAGTGAGACTCTGTCTACAAAAAAACCCAAAAAGCCTTGAGCAAGTGGACTCAACGTAGAGTGGGGTTACAGTTTGGTTTTATATATTTTAGGGAGACAGGAATTACAAGTGAGATCATAAATCAATATATGGAAAACATGCATTGGTTTGGCCCAAGAAAGAGGGACATCTGGAGGCTGGAGCTCACAATTGGCTGAAAGAGTTAGGTTCTGTCTAAAAAGACCAGAAGTCAGTGGAAAGGAATGCTTAAGATAAAGGGTCTGTTAATTAGAGTATCTGATGAACTTTAGTGATTTGTGTTTTTGTATTTAGGACCTGCAGGTAGGTCTTGCATAGCCCTAGGCCTGTTATTGAGTCACGGAGGACACATCTCAGAAGGGGAGGGGGCATGATGAGGCTTGTCTGGTCTCCTTTCTCTAGGCCGGCAGCTCAGTTTTAGTGATCCTCTTGGCCAAAAGAGGATGCAATCAGTTAGTTACTCACTGGGGAGCCTTAAGATTTTATTTTAGTTCACATAAATAGATACATGGCCCCAAAGAGAAAAAGTTAAAAGCAAATTGGGGGAAGGGGAGATGGAGGGAAATTGGAGTGTCCTCACCTAAGAGGCACAATGTAATATTACATGGCACACCTTCTAGAGGAGGGACACAACTCCAACAGGGACTTTAGCTAACAAGCGCAAACAATGAAACTTTAGTGTTTGTACTCTCATATTAATCTGAAGAATAAAATTTCTCTGCCTATTGGTAAGAGGGTATCTGATAATTCAGCAGTTGTATGGGACCCTGGAAGGTCTAATCAACATTTATAAAGCTGTTTAATAGTCCCTTGAACCTTGCCTGGAAGGTGAAAGGCGTAATAGTGAAGATGCCAAAAGTGATTGTTTAAATTTTGAGCTTGTAACTTTTGAATTCGGGTTGATGCTAAGTATGTTTAATTCTTTGAATTCATATTCTATAGGAATACATTTTCAAAAAAAATCCTGTAGAGTATCTTATTTAAAGAGAGCAAATTGAGCTTGACTGTTAGCATTAAGGAATATGTAGTGTAAATGTAGTTAAATTTTAATAAGAAAGTTGATAATGTTTTCACCAGACTTCATTGGGGGTGGGGAAGAAACTAATTTGAAATTAACAGTTGGCAATTGTTAAGATGCACATAAAAATTGAATTAATGAGAGAGTCTGGAATCTGGTAGCCGGTGTTTTATACGTTTATTTAAAGCCACATGGTAAGGCATGTACATTTATTTTGCTTCCTTATTAGATGAAATATAATTTAAGCTGTGTCTTGTCTAACAGATGGGTCTTTATTTTCTTGGGGAAAAGGGATTGGAGAAATTTTTAAACAAATGACTTATAGAGAACTCTTAAACTGTAAGGAAAACGGGGTCAGAAATGTTGTTTGACACCAAACAACGCTGCTTTCTTCTCCTGTGCGTCTTTGAAACAAATGTTTGGCTTGTCTGTGCTTGTTGATGTTTCATCTGCATTTGTCAGACGTCAGAGGTGGTTGGCATTAATATTCCTGGCAGAAGCTGAGGCAGCTCTAGAATGTGTGAAATGCTGATCACTCACGGGGATGCGCTGCCTCTTTAATATCTTGCTTGCAGATGCATTTTCTAGCTGACCATGCTATTAAGAGCTACCATCAATCACGCAGACTCCCGGTTCCGCCTGTCGGGAGAGGCGGGGGCCTGCGGGGAGTGGAGGCTGGCCAGGCAACCAAGGAGATAAAATTGCAGCCGGCATTGTGTGTGCGCGCGTGCCCGCGGCGGCGGCGGCGGCGGCAGGGGCGCGCGCGGAGCCGGCCTAGCGCCAGCCCGGGTTTTCCCGGCTACCGCCGTCGCTGGGAGGCTGCTCTTTCTCTCCCGGCGTCTGGGTCACAGGCATGTGGCAGTGTTAGCCCGGTCGCCCGGGCAGAAGGAGCGCGAGCTGAGTGCAGCGGCCGCGGGCAGCAGGCGTGGGCCGGAGTGGCCAATTTCCCCAGCCGCGGGCGGGGCCCCGGCGGCCACCGCTATCCGGAGCCTGCTATCCTCGGTGACCTGCACCCGAGCTGCGCTGCCCTGTGGCCGCCAGGGCCTCCTTTTGTTGAGCAAGTGCATTTCACTCCTGACCCCCACCCCAGCCCGCGCCTCCCCGCCCCGTCCCTGCCCACGGGCCGGGAGTTTGTGGGGCTCTGCCGGAGGAGGACCAGGCCCGCGGGCTCAGCTACTGCCGCCAACGGGCCGCAGGCGAGTGGCCGGCGACCTCGTGCTACCAGGGGGACGCAAGTCTTGGGCCAGGAAGTTGGACAAGTGTGGGCGCAGGGGCTCTCGGAGGTGGGTGTACAGGAGTGTTCCAGCTGACCCTAGAGAGATGATGATGGCTTTCCAGGAATAGGAAATCAGCATTTGCTGTGTCCCCTTACTTTGGGGTTTACTAGTTTTTAAATTGCCCCAAACTCTGAAAAAAATTTCTCTTAAATAAATCTAGAAATAAAACTAGAAAACGTCTTTGGGGCAGACATTTAAAAATATATTTGTGCATATTTTTTCTTCCTAAAAGAAAGCGTTTTCGAAGATGAGCAATGTATAATGTGAAAGTCAATCTTAGATCAGAAACTTCATTGCTTACTGTAGAATAGATACAGGTTTGAAAATGAATTTGATAATCTTGATTATAAATTTTGGGTTGCTTAAGGGACAAATAACATTTCATCTTTGACCTAAAGGCTGTTACTTTGCCAGAGTAACTAAAAGGCAGAATTAGTCTTGAGGAAGACTGCTTTATGTTAAAATATTTTGTTGGAAGGTGGTGGTTTTCCAGCCTTTTCCCCCTTGTTTACCCAAATCTTGTTCTGTAAAGCTATGGGGAGACCTTGCTTGACCACTTTCAGTTTGCTGGGGAAGAAACTCCTTTCATAGGTTACTTTGTTTTTCTCAGCCTTTCAGCTTCCCTGGGGCACGTGTTCCTGTGCCACCACTCTGGCTCTGTGGGGCATTGTTTGGCTGGAGGCCTCTCAGCCATATGGAAAATCTAAAAAATGGTATGTGAATGAACACGGGGTGAACAGAAAGATTACATTTTCCCTTTGAAATAGTGTGCTCTTGGGCTTTAACAATGCGACACTGAGTAAAAGTTGAGGACACAGTTGACAAAGTCCTAAAAATTCTGTGCTAAAATTATGGTATTGAGTTCTGCTTTTTTTTTTTTTCTTTCTTTCTTCCTGGGAACTCCAAATTTAAAGTAGACATGATTTGAAACCTTACAGATGGGAACAATATCCCACGTAAGCCTGTTGATCTGTGGACAATTGTTTCCAGAAGCACAACCAAGTCTGTGTTTCTGTATGTTAGATTTGTGCTCTAGAGGCAATTGCTTTTCTGAATATTTACATTGCCTTGTAAAATAATATAAGGCAGATTTTTAGATGCTTAACAGCAAACTCACAATAGCTCAAATTTGTTTTTTTCCTACTCTGTAATTTAGAAGTGTTTGGACTATTTTATAAAGATCTCTGGGACCAGTGAAAGGTGGTTTTCAGCCCAAAGCTCTTGAGTGCTCATTGTACTCTGGCAGGCACTGGCGCTTGGCAGGCTGCACTTGAAGTGTTATTTGATCTGCTTGCATGATAGAATTGACTAAGATTATACTTCTTCCCTCACCGTGGCTGTTGAAAGTGATGCATCCCTGAGAACTATTCTTCAATAACATATTTAAAGACTTAACCCACATTCATTCATTCACTCTGAGGTTTCCAGAAAAAGGCCATTTAGATTTTTGTCTTGTTTTGTGGTTTTGCATTTGTGAATTGAGGCGAGAGCTGACGTAATGTAGCTGTACCACTTCCTTTGTGTATGTATGTGTTTTTACAGCCTGTAAGATATGTTCCAGTCTGCATGGTTGTGACTATTTCTCACATGCCTGAATGTGTGTGTGTGTGTGTGTGTATTTTCACATCCCAGCATCTTCAATTATATGCCAATTTATTTTTCGCATTGTAGGTTAGAGAAGAATGTGATGGTGAACCCCATCAACTTGTCAGTAAGGTTCAGTGAATTGCCTGTGCATTATGCAGACTAGCTTTTCATTTTAATTAGTGCAACTGTGTACAACTGTTAGGTCAGAATGCATTGGCTGCTCCTACAGGGTAACTTGACATTTCACTGGAGGTTTATGGGGTTGGCTAGCTAGTTTCTTAATCCCTCCCCATTGCCCCTGTGCTTGCTTTTAAGAAAATGATAATACATGCAAGCTTTTATTTACTCATGTAGTAGTTTATTTGTGAAAGATTTTTTTTTTGTTTTGATGAAACCAGTAAACCATATCACTTATTAGAAGGTAATACATTTACGATGTTTTTCAAAGGTCAAAAGGTTTTACTTCATTTTGCATATAGTCTGAGAGGCCAGTGGAACCATCCATTTTATAATGACGTAGAAAGTGAATATTTGTTTTTTAAAAGAAAACCTAGAGAAAATGGACTCTTAGTGTAGGATTAATTTGTAAGAGCTCAAGCAGCAATCAGTGTTATTGTCAGTGGAGATAAGTAGTATGTAGAATGTTGTCTCTGTCTCTTACCTCTTGTTCCGCTCTACCAAGGGACTGAGAGAGCCATCGACTCACTGTAGTTTTGCCAGACGCTGGATGATCCCCCCCCCCCCCACCAATGTCCTTCCTTGTAGTGATTCTTGGGCGGGTTGCCTCCCAAGTCTGGGGTTACAGGCGCCCGCCACAACGCCCAGCGGTGTTCTTTCCTGGTGGTAGAGACAGGGTCTTTTACTCTGGCTCACTCATGCTTATGCTGGTCTTGAACTCTGTGAGCATTGGAAATCCACCCGCCTTGGCCTCCCACAGCGCTGGGTTTACAGCCATGAGCCACCATGCCCGCCCAAGAAGCTGGATGATTAATAGAAAGTTTAGATGTCTCTGCTGAGGGGCATGTGTGGCCAACTTTAAGTTTTAAAATATTATTGGTTTCAAGTTATTAGAAAGTATTTAAGAATGAGTAGATCTGAATCTTTGAAAAATAAGCTTTTAACAAAGGCTTTTCACTATGCAGAATAAATTGTGGCTTGAATGACATGGTTTCTCTTTGGTCTGGTCCCCTTTTCTGTTGAGGAGATACTACTATCCAGAGCTATGTCTACCACCATGGGCTTCTTTTTTTTTTTTTTTTTGTAGCGACAGAGTCTCACTTTATCGCCCAGGGTAGAGTGCCGTGGCGTCACACTGCTCACAGCAACCTCCAGCTCTTGGGCTTAAGCGATTCTCTTGCCTCAGCCTCCCGAGTAGCTGGGACTACAGGCGCCCGCCACAGTGCCCGGCTAAAAAAGATGGTTTTTGGTGGACTGATACATGTACAAACTAAGATTGTATGTGAAATTTATGCCTCTTGAGTAACCCATGTTTGTTCATATGCTTCATGTGGGTATATACTACGGAATACTAAGTTTGCTGATACGCTATTCTGAAAGAGTTACCTATAGCGTTTTCATAAAGGATTTGCAAAACACTGATGTAGCTTAGTGTTTGAAAGATGAGAGATTGTGAGAAAAAGTTAATTAAAAAAAGAAACTACAGGGATTTTTTAAAAATCAGAAGTCATAATTCTTTATGAGATTGAGGACTGATAAATCATTTTTTATTACCAGAGAAAGACCAATAGCAACATAGAATGGTGTTAAGGTAGATCTAAGTGTGCTAATATGAAAAAATGTCCAAGAAATCCTCAGCGGAAGAAGAGTAAGATGCAAATTATGTAGTATGATACCACTTAGATTTTTTTCACATAAAAACATACATATATTTACTTCAAACACTTCACTTTTATGATTTACTATTAGGTAACTTCTGGGCTTTCTATTATAAAATACAAGTATAGTGAAGATTCTCATGCATACAACTTTATATAATTGTGTAAAAATATATATATATATATATATATATATATATGTAGGTTAAATTGTGAGAACTGGAACTGCAAAGTTCATAAAGTATTTATATTTTTCATTTTTATAAATAATCTTTAAAAAATAAGATGTAAATTAAATCTATCATTTTGTACTGAAAAGGCTGTTATCAATAAAGCCAGTGAATTTATAGAACCAAATTTATTTTTCTAGGTCCTAAGCCTACTCATCCCAAGAAGCCTTCGGTTTCAAATTATCCAGGTTCGGTAACTCTTCATCCTGCCGATAGAAAGAACTTTTGAAGTGATAGATGAAAACTGACATCTTATTGTAATTTGCATTTCTCTAATCAATGACATTGAAAATTTTTGTTCTACATTTATTTACTCATAGGCTCTACCTAGTTTTTCATTAGGTTCGTAAATTTTGTTTTTTTGAAAAGTCATTATGAATTAAAGCCCTTTTAATATGAAGTGTCCATTTTTTCTCGGTTTTTCTTTCTTTCTTTCTTTCTTTTTTGAGATAGCGTCTCACTATGTCGCCCTCAGTGGAGTGCTGTGGGTGGCATCACAGCTCACAGCAACCTCACACTCTTGGGCTTAAGCGATTCTCTTGCCTCAGCCTCCCAAGGAGCTAGGAGTACAGGTGTCCGCCACAACACCAAGCTATTTTTTGGTTGTAGTTGTTGTTTAGCAGACCTGGCCATATTCAAACCCGCCAGTCCCAGTGTATGTAGCCGGCGCCCTAACCATGAGCTATGGGCGCCAACCTCTGGTTTTTCTTCTGTTTTATTTTTACTATCAGTTTTCTCTTAAGTTTTTAATACTTAGGTTGCTTTTTATAACTTTTTATTGAAAATAGATTGCTTTTTATAACTTTTTATTGTGTGAGTAGTATATGAACGTTTTATGTAAAATTTCAGACATTACTAAAGTATACAGAGTACTTTTACTTTTACTTAGTTTTCTTTCTAGTCCATTATCCAAGTGAACTACTGTTACTAGTTTGGGTTTTTTTTTTTTTTTAATCTATTTCTGTATATCCACATCTTTTTATGTGTGGTTTGGTTTACATGTAGTTCGGTATTTTTTCTTAAAAATGACATCATGCTGCACTCATTTTTCTACAACTTGTACTTTTTCCATGTAGTCTTGGCTTGGTGTTGTATTCAAATTTATTCTTTTCTAATGATGACTTGAATATATATCATATTTTATGTAATAACTATTCTATCAGTGGTCATTTATATGTTTGGAAGTTTTATACTGATAAGGTAGGTGGATGTATTGATCTCTTCTGTAACGGCTATGAGTTTTTTGCCTTTCTTAAAAAATCTTTAGGTCTTCCCCATGATGAAATTATATAATGATTTCAGCCAAGTGTTCTGACTTCATTTAAATTGCATTTAAATTGTTGGGACATCTGAAATTCATTCTGGTATATGCAGTGAGGTAGGGCTCCTCCCCAAACCATCGTACCCCATCCAATAGCTAAATAACACCATTTGTGGAGTAAGTCATCCTCTCTCCAAATGATTTGACATGCCACGTTTTATCAGATGTTGAATTTATAGGTATTCTAGCCTCCTTTTTCCTTTGAACTTTGTCCATTCCTGTAACAGAATCAAGTTTTTTTGTTTGTTTGTTTAACCTGTAGTATTATAGACATTTTAATATCTGCCAGAGCACTTTCTTTTCAGAAAATTGCCAGGCTACTCTCACATTAATTTTTCCAAATCAGTTATTTATTTATTTATGTTACCATTTTAACCATATTAAGTATATAATTCAGTGGCATTCAATACCTTGAAAATGTGTTGTACAACCATTGCTACCACTCAGAATTTTTTCATTACCCCAAATGGAAACTCTACTCATTAAACATTGAACAGAAATTTATTTCTCATATGCATCACATGTTGGAAGGGTGAAGAGAGGGTGAGAGAGATCAAGAAGGGCAAAACCACTCACTTACTAGCACACATACTCCTGCAATAACAGCATCAGTCCATTCATGAAAGCAGAGTACTCATAACATAAACACCCCTCCAAGGTCCCATCTCTCCATACTTTATACTGGCAACTAAATTTCCATGAGTTGTGGTGGGTACAAACATTCAAACTGTAGCACCATCCTAATAGATAGGAAGTAGTGTGTCATTGAAGTTTTTATTTGCATTTCCTCAATGATTGATGATGTGTCCAACATCTTTTCATGAGCCAATTAATCATTTATATATATCTTCTTTAGAGAAATATCTATTCAAGTCCTTTGCTCATTTGAAAATTGGGTTGATTTTTGTATCTGAGTATTAGAAGTTCTGGAGATTAATCCTTTATCAAGTATATGATTTGCAAATGCCTCCTCCCATTCTGTAGCCTGCCTTTTCCCTCTGTCAATGGTGTCCTGTGATGCACAAAGTTTTTCATGTTGAAGTCAACTTTATTTATTTTTTTCCTGTGTGCCTTGTACTTTTAGGGTTACTTCCAAAAAATTATTGCCAAATCAGATGTCATAAAGTATTTCCCCTAAGGTTTCTTCTAAGAGTTTTATAATTTTAGCTCTTATCTTTAGGTTTTTTATTCATTTTGAGGTAATTGTGGGGGTATGATAAGGGTCCAAGTTTATTCTTTTTGCACGTGGATATTCAGTTTTATCAGCACCATTTGTGGAAGAGAATCTCTTTTCCCCACTGACAGTTTTTGGCACTCTTATCGAAAATCGTTTGACCATCTATTAGAGGGTTTATTTCTGGGTTCTGAGTCTGTATGTCTTGTCTTTATGCCAGTACCACTCTGTTTTGATTCCTGTAGTTTTGTAGAAAGTTTTGAAATCAGAAGGTGTGAGTCTCCTTAACTTTGCTTTTTCTTTCTAGGATTATTTTGGCTATTTGGGGTTCCTTCAGGTTTCACATGAACTTTAAAATGAATTTTTCTACTTCTGCCAAAAGCATCATCAGGATATCGATGGTGTTGCACTTAATCTGTACATTGCTTTGTATAGTCTTAACCGTTTTACAGTCCTGAGTCTGTGAACACAGGATTTATTTATGTCTTTATCCTTTTGTTCAGTGTACTAGTCTTGTGCCTCCTTGGTTACGTTTCTTTCTAAGTATTCTATTCTTTGTGATGCTATTGTAAATGAGATTATTTGCTTATTTTCCTTTTCAGATTATTCATTGTTAGTAAGCAGAAATACAACTGATTTTTTTGTGATTTTTGTATCCTGCAATTTTGCTGTTAGTTCTGACAGGTTTTTGCATGTTATGTATGTGGAATCCATAGGGTTTCCTATATCAAAGATCATGTCCTTTGCAAACAGAGGTAATTTTATTTTTTTTTCCTTTATAATTTGGATTCTTGTTATTCCTTCTTCTTGGCTAATTTCTCTGGTTATTACTTCCAATACTATCTCAAATAGAAGTGGCAAATGTGGACACCCAGTCTTGTTTCTGATCTTAGGGGAAAGCATTCAGTCGTTTACCACTGAGTTGAGAATGCCATTAACTGTGGACTTTTAATTATATTGGCCTTTATTATATTGTGGAAGTTTCCTTTTACTCCAGATCAATATGTTAGAATTGCATTGAATTCATAGACTAATTTGGAGAATATATTAACAGTAAAGCTAAATTTGCATCCTATACCCACAGAATATTGTCACAGGACATCTTGGTGGGTAGGAAGAAGAAAGATGATGACATTGAATATAAATTTATAAATTTTTATGATATTACCTTAAGTGAGAAAAATTAATAAAGTTCATAAGGAAAATGAAATTTTAAGAGATTTTATAAAATGGTGAAAAAAAATCAACCTATGAATTTAAAGGATTTTGAGCTTTATTTATTCTTTTCTTTTCTTTTCTTTCTTACTAATCCATTTTTTCTTCTTTTTTCTAGGATATCCCAATCCAAAAGAAGGATTTTTTGACATTGGCGAGGATTTGGGTTGGTGCAGATAACAGGACAATTATAAGTGGTAGTATGAATTAGGAACATGTAGGTAATTATAGTTTTTTTAATAAGAGGTCCCCCTATATAGGATTTCTAGTCAGGTGAGGCACCTTCCTTAAATTCTTATGGTTATTATGTAGGCTAAATTTTATGCAACATAATTTGCTTTCCACATGATAGCATCCTTTTTTGTGATGGCAATTTGCATTTAAATTCTTTCTACTCATATTTGCTATACACAAGCCTTAAAGTAATATAAATTGGGTTAGTTTTTCCCTATAATAGGCTGGTTAAACATACTTTATATAGGGTTATGCAATTTATACAGGATATATTAAAAGAAAATAATAAAGTATAGTTGTGACAGTTAAAGTTCAATGAAATAAAAAGATTTCTTAATAAATAAAAGGAGACAAAAACTTAGTACTTTTCCTTGCTTACATTAATATAAGCAATTTGGTCAATCTTTTTATACAAGGCACCTCAGGTTGATTTTTTTAGCATATGCTTTAGCTGCAAACTCTGCAGTCAAACTGTCATTGTGCCAGTAAATCCAATACCATCATAAGCTGTTAAATACTTGATAACTTTATGAAGTGAGGTGAGCAGAGTTAAGCATGACATTGTATGCTTTGACTTATAGCAAGTTAATACAAATAATTATAGTT
Organism: Arctocebus calabarensis; assembly: GCA_963573935.1. Classification (NCBI taxonomy): domain Eukaryota; kingdom Metazoa; phylum Chordata; class Mammalia; order Primates; family Lorisidae; genus Arctocebus; species Arctocebus calabarensis. Next base: position 9,848 of record CAUYON010070342.1, on the reverse strand, counting down.
TAGAAAAAGAGGTACCCCCTGAGAGAAATACTTCTACAAGTGAAGGTTGTATAGAATGATTTAGTTTTCTGTAGATAGTCAAAAATGGATGCTCAACTTTCTTGGTATAATTTTTATCCATGTGCCCTGGTGTTTCATTTATTTTAGCAGGAATCTCCTTGGTATTTAGGACTATGTTTTAATTTGGGTGGGGGTGGAGAGGTTGGGGAGTGGGGAAGAAAGAAGGCTAGGAAGGGGGTTAATAAGATTAACTATTATTTGCAAAGACTGCAAATACTATCTGTATGGTAGAAATTTATTAATGACTTATTCTTGATCCACTTGAAAATATAAATTACATTCCTACCAAAATGATTGAATGAATACTGAACTAAACCAACTATAATGGGATAATACTTTTAAAAATAATTTTCCTCTAATTTAGTCAATTCTAGTTGTTCTAATAACCATTACTAAGTAAAGGTAGCTCCAGAGCACAGCAATGAAAAGTGAGGTGCCTATTAAGAGTTTCATTAAGTTGGACCCTAAACCTGAGAAGTTAGAAAAGTTCTAAGATCAAAATGACCCAGACACACTAGCAGTCATACTGAAATGAAATAGATAAAACTTTTTTGCTATACTGTTTAGATTATCCAATTGAAATAAAAATGCAGCTGCTATCTGGAAATCTGTATATCTTCATCATCTTCAAACTGTTTTTATTTTTTCTCAGGTCCCTGGGTCATTGTTCTAATTATTGTTACTTTGCGTAAGTATCCCACATTCTGAATATGTAGAAGTACATTATTTTTTAAATGGTGCTTTAGTTGCTGTAGTTTTTACAGCTTGAGATTAAGTAAAACAATTTATAAAACCTGACCTTTTATATGATATACTACCTTGTGTTGGTGATTTTATATTCTGGCATAGTTTACATGTCCACTTAGTACTAAAGCCTAAGTAATACATATTTTCTAGAGATGATTAGTAACATGAGTTTACTTCTCAAAAGTGCTTTTGATAATTTTCTAAAGTAAACAAGGATTCTTCTCTAACTGAGGACTCTGTGATTCTAGGGAATTGAATTTAGACAGCAGAGTCTGGGCTAGAATATGAATGTGTAAGTGCTTAATAAAATAACATTTTCTGGCCACTGAAATATCACCAACATTTATTTCTTCTGCTAGATTTCAAATCTTGGTAATTCGTTTTCAGAGTCATACATCACTTGTTTCCTGGTTTCTTATAGTTGTTGGAGTCGCAGTAGTCTGCATCGGCCTGTATAGATGTTTTGAAAGGAGGAAGAAGAAAGGGTAAATTAAAGCATGTTTCTTGCAACTTACTGGTACTTTTCATCCTTAACATGCTTTTATGCTGCTTAAATTTGTACTTTGTATTATATGCCATCTTTTTTTTTATTTTTAAATGCACCTGCGTTATTGTGTCCTACGAATTGCATTTCTTTGCTAAAGATATTTTCAGCTACTTTGAACATCATTGCAGCATGAGGAATCTCTGCAGAGTTGCTTCAGTTGCTATTATGACTTTAAGAAAAAGTTCTGTGGGATTTGAGGTTGAAATTCTTTAACAAATGATGGATCACTGCCAGGGTTTCCCTACCCTAAGTAGGGAGGGGAATGTTTCCTAAATTAGACTAGTGGCCCAAATTAAATTTAAAGTAGTTCATTGTTGAGATTTTGACAGCTGTATTCACAGCAAATTTTAAGATGAAATTTTTCATTTGTCTGTAAAACTTAGTTATAAGAAGCTATATAGATGTCTTCTTCAGATATCCAATTTGATTTTTTTTCATTTATAATATTTATGTATTTAAACTGGGGAATCAAAAACAACACTATTTGATTTGAGAACCTCTTATAAGTTCTCTTAATTTTTTAGACTGCAGTAAAATTGATGGGGTTAAACTAAAAGTTGCTTAGAGGAGTAAGACTTATAAGATACCTCAATTAGCTTTTGTGTGTGCTTTTATCTATAAAAATGAAAAAAAGGAGGACGTAGAATAGGAAAAATATATATAAGTACATCTCTTCTAATGAAAATAGAGTTTTAAAACACCAAACTTAAATTTTAGGGAATGAGTTTACAATTTAACAAACAATTTCGAATAAATCCTGCAGCATTAAGTGAAGATTAAGTGGTTTGAAATTTCTGAAAGATAATATGCATTTTTATTGTTTTTTCTTCCCCTTGTAGCTTTATAAATAGATTTGAAATCAAAACTAATAATTTTTAACGCTTTTGGTGCTCATGGTTTTATAATACAACTCTCTTTTACATCAGATTTGGGCCATGTCATAAAAGTACATTCTTCATTCATAAGGAGCTTAAACATTTTTTCATATGACTTGGTTGTTACCTTTTTTTTTAAATGCCCATGGTGCCTTCATTTGAATCTTAAATCTTGTATTTAGAGAACACATTATATGCATATTTGATTTCCATGTCAGTTGTTTATTTTAAAAATTATATATGTGCAACAATGTGAGCAGGAAATACTACTGATGAAATATTTTTATAAGTCCAAAAGGCTTGTGTAGAATTAACTTCTCAAGAAAGCAAAACCGGGCGGCACCTGTGGCTCAAAGGAGTAGGTAGGGTGCCAGCCCCATATACCGGAGGTGGCGGGTTCAAACCCAGCCCCTGGCCAAAAACTGCAATAAACAAACAAACAAACAAACAAACAAACTGCATCAGGATCTTTAAAGGTTCCCTAATGAGCACTAATCAAACTCTCTGTAGCTACCAGTTAATGGGGCTGTTAAAGCTCAACCGTTAGTGTGATCAATGTGCTCCCAAATTATAGTTTCAACAGCAGTAGTGATCTGTGATTCCAAAATTATTTTTGGTGGATGATTTTTTTAAAGCCTATATTTTACAGCATAGGGTCCATCAGAAGGTTGTTCTATGAACATTTTAAAATATTTTGGGGAGGTATTATGTCTTTAACCAATATGTTATCTCCAATACAGCAGCACAACTTGAACAAAAATTCAAAAAATGTGTGAGAGAGGTAATTCATAATTGTCTTTGAATTAAATCATTAACTGTACGAGAATATCTTCTGGGATATACGTTGCACCACTTATGACAGGAATATGCGCAGTTAGAAATTCAACATAATGTGTAATGGCTGAATCCAAAGTTAGGGTCTTTGGGGGGATTGTTTGGCTCCAAAACCTTGGAGCTCTATTTAACTCTTCAAGTTCTGAATTATTAGCTAACGTTTGCTCTAACATGAGGGTGATATATTTTTGTTCACTAGAGGGGAAAGCAGAGCTTCTTTAACTTTCACCTGGAAGTTAATCACCTATAGACCTATTAAAGTACAGATTCCGATTCATTAGGTCTGGGTGGAGCCTGAGATCCTGAATTTCCAGCAATCTCCTCCATGATGGCATTACTCAGCCTGGACTATACTTTGAGTAACTCATGTGTAGACTATTATCATTCTGCCCAGATTGTTGAAGTTTGAAGGAATACCATCAATTTACCATTGACAAATTTTTCTGATATTTAAGTTAATTGGAGTTTTTAAGACCTCTTATCTAAAAAAGGTGTGGGATAACCCCTCCTATTGGCTGTTGTTGCCTTAAAAACTTGTTACATAGACAATAAAATGTATGAAGTTGCTTCTTCCTTTCTAGGGGTAACTCTGAAAGCAGGGTAGCAGGCACAGATAATCCCCAAATTGCTGTTCAAGTGTGACTCAAAATGGATTTGATGTAAACTGGTATTTATGATGATTTGGGAACACAATTACCCTACTATAGCCGCCTTCATCTCAAAAAGTACAAAATAGTATGAGTAGTCATTTTAAGATTATTCAACATCATTTAACTAGAATAGGGTCTTGATTGGTCTAGAACATGTCCCATCCTCATGCTTCTTCCTTTTTCCTTTCAGCTTCCCTTTTTAACTAATTCTTTTGTACTTTCTAGTCTTGGAAGCCACAGCCCTCTGCCTGCTTGTGCTACTGCTTGAGTCCCATATTGCATGTCCTGACCGCGTGTTTCTGAACAACAGATGCCTTTTGTTTATGTAATTATTTTCATTATTGCAGTGATTTTTTTTCCCCCGTAACTATATGATTTTGTTTTTTTATGACAGTTAGATTATCCCTAGATAGGTGACAGTTGACTAAGTTAATAAGAATGATTTGCATAATCTATGTTTTTTTATTACCTATGACAAAATAGTTTTTCCTTTTTTGTGTGTGTTGGCAGTTTTTGGCTAGGGCTGGGTTTGAACCCGCCACCTCCGGCATATGGGGCTGGCGCCCTACTCCTTTGAACCACGGGCACCGCCCAATAGTTTTTCCTTTTTTTCATTGTTTCAACTTCAACCTACTTTTAATGTTACATTAATATGGACTGATCCAATTACTTTGTAATTTTTTTAAGCTGGCCATGCTTAAGTAGCAGTTAATAAATGCTATAGTTGAAATAGTAGTCAGTGCAGGTAACTGAGAAGTGTAAGGACGGAGAGCAAAAAAAGGATCAAATTAACTTGTTTTCAGCATGAAACATAATGAACAGACATTTCCTATCTGTTCATCTGCTGGATGATCTATAAGACTCCAGAGGTCAAGTAGTTTCTTTCTTTTTTTTTTTTTTTGAGACAGAGCCTCAAGCTGTCACCCTGGATAGAGTGCTGTGGCATCACAGCTCACAGTAACCTCTAATTCCTGGGCTCAAGCGAGTCTCTTGCCTCCGCCTCCCAAGTCGCTGGGACCACAGGCACCCACCACAATGCCCGGCCATTTTTTGGTTGCAGCCTCATTGTTATTTGGCGGGCCCGGGGGCTGGATTCGAACCCACCAGCTCAGGTGTACGTGGCTGGCGCCTAAGCCTGTTGAGCCATATGCGCCGAGCCAGGGTCAAGTAGTTTCTTATACAACATTTGTGTTTCCAGTTCCTTGAGGAGAAATTAGAAATTCTTGATTTAAGAACCGAATTCTCACCTTTCCTTCTAGTCTATTCCATCATGGATTTTTATCCTGCTTATGCTGTACTTGCTTCTTTTTGATTTGTCACTATTTTATTCAGCTATTTTCCTTTCCTCTGTTCAGCACATACGTAACTGGTGAGAGCTACAAAGAAGTAAATTTTACTTCTATCTGAGAAGAAGAGATGAGAGAAAGGTTTGCTTTTATCATTACAAGGTATCTGCTTTCTGTTGTTTCCTTTCAGAGATGTCCTTTCTTTTGCAAATAGTCAACTGATGTTTAGTTATCAATAACCTGAGCCTAGATAGTTGGCAGTAAACTTTCAAGAGGAAATTTAGATTCCTGTCCCATTTGCTAAATGATTGATGTTTGTTTATAGCAGTCTTATAAAAAATCTAACATAATGTGCTTTGACGTAGGCTCTACTAGAGTTTTGCTTCTCTCATCCTTTTATCAGACTATCTCACTTCCTCTATCTCTTAAAGCAGCTGTGAGCCCCAAAGTCAGGAAATATATGAGCCTTTAGAATCACAGAATCATTTCAAGTACAGGGAAGAAAAAATGCCCTTTTACGGAAACTAGAATATATTTTACTTAATTTTGTAAATGTATTCATTGCCAACTTATGAATAACTCTATAAAGGCATTTTACCTGTTTCCCTTGAATATATTTAGCCTATTTAAGAAAAAAAACCCTCAGATATTGAAAAATTATGGATTACCTTGCCTTAAACCCTTTGACTCCATTCCCTTTCTGTCTTTCAGTTGGAATGAGTTAGGTAAGTGTCGCTCTTTGTGCTCGTGTGTGTGCCTGTGTAGCTGGGAAGGGAGGGAGACCTGTGTCCCACCTCTTCTAATGTGCATTAGAGTAAGTAACTGACAAAGACGAGATTTAAAAAATAGTTTTGGGAGTAAGATCTACAAAGGCCGATGGGAAGGATAATTTTTTAGTAAAAGCAAAGTGTTGTCTTTGATCAGAGAAGCAATGGGAAAGATAAAACAGACCAATAGAAATGGCATTTGGGGCCAACCCAGTCCTATATACAATAATACCCCTTTATCCACGAGGGATATAGTCTAAGCCTCCCAGTGAGTGCCTGAAATATGGATAGTAGCTAACCCTATATGTCCTGTGTTTTTTCCTATATATAGATGCCTGTGATAAGTTTAATTTATAAATTAGGCATAGAAAGATTAATAGTAATAACTGTTAATAAAATCAAAGCAGTTATTGCAATATGCCCACATTACTCTTAAGCTTTAGGGCCCTTTTTAAATAAGGGTTACTTGTACATAAGCACCATGATACTTTGAAAGTTGATCTGGGAACCAAGACAGCTCCTACGTGACTAACGGGCAGGTAGCATAGACAGCAAACATATATCAGAAGAGGGAAAAGTCTAGTCTTGTGGGAGATTTCACCATTCACTCTAAATGCCATGCAGTTAAAACTTATGAATTGTTCATTTGTCATTTTGATTCAAAAACAGAAGGTGGGGGTCAAAGAGTTAAGGCAGTGCAGTTCATTATTTTTGGACTGTGGTTGACCTTGGACAGCTGAACTTGCATAAAGTGCATGAAGAAAAGAGGACCCATGTTTAGTCTCTTAGGATTCTTGTGAGGCTAAAGCCAACTAGGGAAGTGGTTTCCAGACCCTGAGCTTCAGAGTGTCCATAAACATTGGAAGATAATACTGAAGTTAATATAAAAGAACTGTAATTGGTAATTGAGTTTCAAATTTTTACCATCCTCAAAACGGCTTCATTGTCATATCAAATAAATGTTTCTTGAAATTTATGTTAATGGTTTTAAACTTCTTCATATGTTGGATTTCTATTTAAAGTTCTACTTTAGGCTCGGTGCCTGTGGCTCAACGGGCTAAGGCGCCAGCCACGTATACCTGAGCTGGTGGGTTCAAATCCAGCCCGGGCCCGCCAAACAACAATGGTGGCTGCAATGCCCAGGCGTTGTGGTGGGCACCTATAGTCCTAGCTACTTGGGAGGCAGAGGCAGAAGACTCACTTAAGCCCAGGAATTGGAGGTTGCTGTGAGCTGTGATGCCACAGCACTCTATCCAGGGTGACAGCTTGAGGCTCTATCTCAAAATAAATAAATAAAGTTCTACTTTAAAGACTACTACTAATGGAAAAATGAATTCAGTGACAGGCTAAACTATTGAGTCCCTCCATCACAACATTTCTTAGTAAACTGCAATAGCACAAGTATGGTCATGTGACAGTGGAGTAACCTAGCAATGGCCTCTCCTACAAAGAGGAATATTAAAGTATCCAGAATTAACATGGCTTTTACCCTGGGTATTCATCTCTGAAGTGTTTGCTGTGGCACATGTCCTGATAAATAACCGACTGGTCCAAATTTAACTTTGTCTATTAAAGTCAATTTAGTAGGCAGGGCCTAGAGTCAGTAACTGTGGACTTCAAAAGAGGCTAATCCAATGTAAGATGTGCTGTAAGTAAGATACACACTGGATTTCAAAGCCTTAGCACAGGAAAATACAAAACGTAATGTCAAAATGACAATATTTAGATTATACTGGGTTAAATAAAAATAATATGTTAACTTTTCCTATTTTTTTTAATGTGGCTTCTAGACAATTTTAAATTACTCATGTGCCTGACATTATATTCCTTTGGACAGCACAGATTTTCTAAAGATACATATTGCTGCAATAAAAGTGTGATGTCAACTTGAGTTATTTAGGAGAATCTTTTACCAGAAAACATGATTTCCTTGACAGCAAGGGTCAACAAGGCATTACTTACCACATTGGAAATACTGTCAGAACCTCTACCTTTTTAAAGGTTTTGTATCAGGAATGCAGCTTTAAGATCATGATAAAAGGAAAACACATGTTTCTCTCCAATCTTTCACATTGGAGGAGGAAGTATTTACTAACTACGTTGTATGCTAGCGCTCTACTTCATGTTTTGGAGGGGATGTAAAATACAACAGAGGGAGAGAAGAAGGGTCTTTAGAGTGAGACGGTTGAACAATGGAAAACATTTTAAAAGAATCATTTATTTCCTAGTTTGAAAACTCAGTAGTAGAAATTGTTGGGGGGTTTTAATTTGTCCATTTTGTAAATAGGCTTCTGGAATTTAATTTCTGTATTTAGTTATGTTTGTCTTTGATACTATCTTTATACCTTGCCTTGTAGGAACAGAGAGATTAGAGCTGACTATGTCACTTACCAGCATAAGTCAACCACTCCAGCAGAGCAGACAAGCTGAATGGTTTCCACAACCTGCTTTACGAGTTTATCTTTTGATTCTGTTAAAGACTTCAGTTGTACAATAGCTATTCTTTCATTTCACTCTCATGAGTGCATTTGTATAGTCACAATGTTGTATCTTCATGTCACTTGAATGTGGTCAACATCCTTTGATGCTTCTTTTGAATTTGGATGTGAGCATATTGCCTGTTTTCCCTTCAATAGTATTTCTATTTATGGAGCAAATCAACACAGCTTCCTTGGTAGTATTAAGGTGGGAAATGATTTATAAAATTGGAAAATTTAGAGAAATTTAGACTGAAATGAAATTACATACTCAGTGATCTTGAGAAATTAAAAAAAAATCAAATGACATTTTATTTTTGTTATATTGATTTTATCATTTTTTTAATTCAAGGATTCATTCCAATGCTTAAGATTCATTCTTTCTATAATTCTAAAATTGCATATATTGTTTATTATAAAAAGCCTTTACAAATATATCTGTACTACTCTGGCTCTTACCTGTTAAAAACAGGAACACTCTAAATTGGGAATATGGACAGATTTGACTTCCTTAACTAAGAATATTGTTGGAAAATTATGTAAATGTTAATAGGATAAAGGGGTTTTTTTTTTTTTGGTAACATCTTTGATGATTTAAAGAAACTAGAATGTTTATGTATGGCATTTATTTTCACCTTTTCTTATGCATCAATCAGCCCATCTAAGAGATCAGTAAGATTTCAGAATTAGTTACATACTTTCATTTGAAGTTAGAAGACTGTGACGTCCATAATAAGAATGTTAGTGTATGGTGCAAAGTGAACACTGTGACCCTGTGGTCTTCTTTCGCTACTTAAATCAGAGAGCTTTTACTGTATTCTTTTTTATTTTTTTTTAACTTAGTCGCAATTACAATTTCTTTATAAGAGCATGAAATTTAAGTGGGAAAAAATACCACAGGAATAACAGTGATCAAATAGCTATGTTCTAGCAGCCTATGAATTTATAGGTGCTTGATAGATTTAGAAAAACACTTTTGTCCTGTATTCACTAGAAGTTTTCAAGTATTCTAAACCAGGGTCAAAAGACTCCATTTTGTTGAATTCTATTTCAGTGGATTCTTTGTAAAGAATCCTTAAATAATATATTCCTTCATTGGCTTTATACATGCTAATTTCCATACATTAATATTTATTTTTTTTTCCAAGAATATACTTTTTTTTTTTTCTTCTAGTGGTAAGACAGAATTTATTCACAGAAAAGAATACAGAAAACACTAAGGCTCCTGGTAGAGGGAGAGAATTCTAGTGGGGAGAGAGAAGCTCTCTCTGTTTCTCTCCCGGTCTTTCCCCATCTCCTCCTTCAGGCCTTTAGTCTCAGGGTATATATAGGTGTATGGGTTCCCTGGCCAGGAAACGAATGAATACAGTCCCTTCCACCAGGGGGTGAATGAATGTATCAATGAATGGATACAGTCCATTCATGGAATCGAGGCCTAGGAATTTCACAAGAAATTGATCTAGGCATAGGAGATGGGGGTTCCACATTTAGTCCTAAGTGCAAAGTGAAGGAGACACCAAGGCACAGGTATCTCCTCAGCAGAGAGCTTTTACTTTAAATGTGTTCTCTAAAAGCAAGTAGTTTTGTAAAGAATAAAATCGTCCG
>CAUYON010070340.1:0-22534 GCA_963573935.1 Arctocebus calabarensis | reverse complement strand
GAAACTTATTAAATGTAGAGTATCAATGTCTTTATATAGTGATCAAGAAAATGCCATGAAGGCTATCTGTAACAGTACGATCAAAACATTTCTGAATGTATATGAATCGTGCCCTATGATTGCACCAATGTACAGACTTATGATTCAATAAAATTATAAAAAATAAAAATAAAAAAATAAAATGAGGTCATTAGGGTAATCCCCCCCAAAAATCCTTCATTAGAAGTGGAATAGACACTAAGGATGTCCGCAAAGAAAAAGAGAGAGAAAAACCATAAGAGGACACAGCAAGAAAGAGGCCATCCCCAAGGGCAGGAGGGTGACTTCAGAGGAAACCAAATTGTTGCCACTTTGATCTTACACTTTCAGCTTTCAGAATAATGAAATGCTAAATTTGTGTTGTGTGAGCCACTCACTTTGTGTTATTTTGTTATGGCAGCTCTAGCAAATACAGGAAGGAGTCTTTGATATTCTTGCATGATAGTATTTGATCATTGATATAAAGTGAGTACCACCTGTTCAGATTCTTACCTTTTCTAAATTGAAGGGCTTCGGGGTCTTGTTGGTGTGTTTGAATTGCAGCGCCACAGCTCCTGGTATGCTGTTTTACACTGGCGAGGGGTCAAATAACTGTTCTTACAGGCAACAGTTCTCTAGGCCACAAACAGCCACACTCAGTCCTGCTGAAGGAGCCTATACATGCCATGAAGACCTGGGGTTTGAACTAGATGCCATAACTGGCTTGTGACCCTTGTGAAAGGGTGAATATGTTTCTAGATTTAGAGAGAAGAATAAGAATTATAGCACAAGAATACAGGGAAAAGGGAAAGGGAAGGGAGGGGAGGGGAGGGGGAGGATGGGTGGAGGGAGGGCAATTGGTGGGATCACACCTGCGGTGCAACTTACAAGGGTACAGGTGAAACTTACTAAATTACTGCTTTAAAAGAGCTCACCAGCTACAGGGTTACTCAGCAAAGAAACAGGCCATTATAATATGGTGTCATGATAGGATAATGCACAGGGCAGAAGGGCATTCAGAGAGCCTGGGAGGTGCCAGGGAAGGCTGCCCCCTGGGGGTGACTTCTAGGTGAGTTACTCTTCACCCCATCAAATGAACCGTGTTCCAGGAGGGAACACACACTTTATTTCCTCTCTTTAAAGCGTACATGGTAAATAAGGAGGTGATTTCAGTGGCCCTTCAGCCTGCTGAGCCCTGTGTCCAGCTTCTGTCTTGGTTACTCCCCGCACCCTCCTGGGTATGGAGTCCACACCTTCTTCTTGGAGGTTACGAGAAACTCTACAACTCAAAACACAGGAGAGCAGTCACACTCCATTACATGAGACTAATATTTAAAAACTTAATTATCTAGATTTTCAAGGAGTGAGAGCCTTGGGGGAACTAATGGTGTGTCTGGCAGTCCCAATAAGTCAAATAAAAACTGTTCTATGAGTCAATATAGATATCTCCTACAAAATAAGCTTTGTTTATCCAAAGGGAAGCTTTTAAATAAGAATATGTTTGCCTTTGTTTAAAGGCTGTCTTAAAACTTAGAAGACATTTTGGGGTATTTGTATCTAATTGTAGATAGATACAAAATGGAGAGAGTGACCTGGGGTCAAGGTCTCCTGCACTTGACTCTTAGTGAATTGCTGGGCGGCTGCTCAGATATGTGGAGATGTGACTGTCTTCTCTGAAAATGAACTTTACTTAGGGGTCAGCTTCCCGTTTAATTCTGCCTGTTGTTGAAGATGTAACTGGTCAATCCAGGCTTTAAACTCAATCCAGTTGAAGTTCCTTTTTGTCCTGCCTCCCCTGGTCCCTGGGTGGTGTCTGTGGGCAGCAGGTCCTGAGTCTTGGTACTGTCCCTGGATCCTACCTCCTTGATCCGTGTGAGCTCTTGATCTTCATGTTGATGCCGGAGTTTTAGGTTCTTGATCTCCGGGATGAGAAGAAGGAATTGATGGACCACAAGAGTAGTGGTAAGTCAGGATTTATTTACAGGAAAGAAGAACTTCAAGTACAAGAAAAATGAAACCTCCAGGCAGAGAGGACCCAGGAGGGGAACAAACTCTCCTGTTCCCTCTCCCAGGTCCAACCTAGGTCTGTGTTGGAGGGGAACAAGCTCTTCTGCTCCCTCTCTGAGGTCCAGCCCAAGTCTGCCCCTGAGCTCTCTGCTCAGGGGTTTATATAGTCCCCAGGGTTGTTTTACTGAACTTCTTAGGGCGTGGGTCTTCCTCAGTTACAGCCAGCTGTCCAATGAAGACCCAGGCCCTGGAAACTGACATGACATTGGCGAGTCAGATGTGAGGAGGAGATAGCAAGGCGCCATCCATGAAATGTACCAGCCAGAAGATCCGGGAAGGAGACAGCAAGGGCCAGTGTCTCCCCGCAGGTGTCCGGCCCTTCCAGCAAGCTGGTTCCTCCGTCCACCACAGCATCAGCACCGCCAGGGCCAAGGTGGCAGGTGGTAGGGTCACCTTGTCCTGCCATCAATGTGCTGGTCTCTGTTCTTACTGTATCACTGAAGATCTTTCTGGCCTTCTGAGGGACGTCCACATCTGTCACCAGGGTCCCTTGATCCTGCCAAGCCTCAGACCACAAAGTCTGAACACTCGGCAACATCCTCCTGCTGGGCCCAGGCCCCTTCCAATCTGCCGTCCCTCTTCTGTTCCTGCCTCTCCCCCCAGGCAGGTCACCAACACCCGGTGATGTGCTGTTTCAGACTGTTCCTTTCTCCAGCTACCAATTCTAGGTCACTGTCCCAACCTGCCATAAAAATAGAGTTGAGGTGGTTTCCTTCCAAGAGTTCCAGAGAGGAAGCAGGAGGCAAGCACCATCGTCCTTCCATAATCTGCCATCTGTCACCCCCCTCCTCACACCTTCACATGCTGGGCACTGGGTCCTACTGAGTCCCCCGGCTGCTCTTCAGTGTCAAATCTCTCCTGCATCCTTGTCCAGGCCAGGAAGGACTTCTGTGTCTTACTCTGAGCCAGGGAAATTGTGTAGTAAGATGCAACCATCCTTCCTACCTGTGTTTATAAACCGAGGCTCCAGAAAACTTCAGCTTACTGGGATTTGAAAACCCCCTTTCCTCTAACTCTAGCTTTTTAAACTGTTGTTTTGGAAAAAGACTTCAAGAGTGTTTTGGACGTCAAAAGGTGACAATTAATTCTTTGTCAGTCAATTGTAATAAGAGCATCACCTCTACTCCCTTGCTTGACAACAAGACGGAGGCTTGGAAGATTAATCGGTTTACTGAAGACCTTGCACGTAGCTTAGTGCAGCAAGGACTAAAACTTGGGGCTGCAAATGCTCTTGTAGCTCTTGTGTTTCTCCCAATCTCATAGCTGTTATAAAAGAAAAGGTTCCAGGAGATTATCAAGAAAACTTAACAGGTAGAAAACATTGGCAAAGATCTCAAGAGGAGATTATTTCCACGAGGAAGAAAGTTGCCAGTCAGTTTTGTCTTTAACCTTTGGAGAGGGCTTTGAATCTCTGTCTTCTACTTACTGACTTTTGCTTTATCTGGTGTGTGTGTGTGTATATATGTATATATATATATTTTACATTGATTGCTTATCTGGTATATGTTAAGCACAGATCAAGTCATATCCACTGCTGAGTTTTTGACATATTTACCTCTTCCCCTGGCTTCCTTATGTTGTTAACAAACCAAACTGGGGTCCACTCACCTTGTGTAGTGAAGCCAGACACTTAGACCAGGTGTTGTAGGAGAAAGAAAATTCTTAGTGTAGGTCTCCATGCAAGGAGAGCGGACAACTAACCTTTAGGACCTGGACTCCCGTATGGCTTACGAGCCAGGGTTTTTAATGGCAGGGTTACACTTCAGGCATGAAAAATTGTAAATCAACACACAGATGTTATACATTGACCTGGCCCCAAAAGGTGGGACATTCTGAAGTGTGGATGGGGGAGGCGTAGGTGGATTCAGAGTCTCGGATTGGCACAAAGGAATGTTAAAGTAAGCATGACAGGCCTCTCAGGAGGAGAGTTAAAACAAAGAACTGTGGTCAGAAGTTTAACTCCTCAATTCCACCTCTTCTCCATTTCCTTTCTAGTTTCTGAGAAACTCAAGAACATGTGTTAAGATGCCATCTTTCAGCTTCAGTAGGGAACTAAAGCACCTTGTGACTCTGGCTCCCTGGAAGGCCATTGTTCTCACCGGGTCGTCTGTTCACTTTTCAAGGCTAAGCCTGGAACCTTCTACGAAGAGGCTTGCAATTTTCCATTCTTTCCATGGCTGGGGGGCCTGGCAGCCATTCCAATCTCAGGTACACCCGCCAGGGATTTTGCCTAAGGAGTTACAAACGGCTTTCCAGGTATCCTGGTAGAAGTTAGCTATAGTTGAAATTACCCTTGATCTGGACTTTAAAATCATTCAAGGAAGACATACACATTTTGAATTTTAGCCCATCAGTGGAAAAGAGGTCATGTTCTGTAAAATAATTTTAGAAGATTTATTTTTAGCTAAATTTGAGGACTGTGACCCAGAACCACACCCGAGAAGCCTTAAGCAAGTGGACTCTTGGTGATGCAGATACAGTTTGGTTTATAAATAAAGTTTGGTTGGTAAAGTCATAAATGAATACAAGGAAAACATACATTGATTTGACCCCCAAAAGTGGGGCATCCCAAAGCTCCGTGGTGGTTTTGTGGGGGGGGGCTTATAGATTATAAGTAGGTTTATAGTTTTTTTATTTTGTTTTTTTCTTTTTTTTGAGACAGAGTCTCACTTTTTCACCCTTAGCAAAGTGCCGTAGCTCACAGCAACCTCGAACTCTTGAGCTCAAGTGATCCTCTTGCCTCAGTTTTCCATTTCAGTAGAGACAGGGTCTTGCTCTTGCTCAGGCCGGTCTTGAACTCCTGAGCTCTAGTGATCTACTCATTTCTGCCTCCCAGAGTGCTAAGATTACAGGCTGAGCCACCATGTAATCTTATAAGTGGGTTTAAAGATTCTTTAGCTGAAAATTGGCTGAAAGAGTTAGGCTTTGCCTAACAGACTAGGAGCAGCAAAAAGGAATGCTTGAGTTAAGATGAAGAGTCTGTTAATCAGAGACAAAGTATCAGACATATGCCCAGACACAAAGGGTTTGTTATATATGTTGAGGACCTGCAGGTAGGTCTTGAATAGCCATCGGCCTGCTAATGGGTCATAAAGAACATCTCTGGAAGGGGAAAGGGGCATGATGAGGCATAGCTCATCTCCTTTCTCATGGCCATCAACTAAGTTTTAGGGAATCCCCTGGGTCAATAAAGGGTCCAGGCAGTTAGCTGCTGGGGAGAAGGAGAGGCTTAAATTTTATTTTAGTTCATGTATTTGATAAATTACAGATCACTCAAATGTGTACTGAGTGTCTACATGGTGCCAGCCATTGGTTTAAGTGCTGGAGACATAGTAGTGAATATGATAACCCCTCAGCTATGCTGAATGACCTTTTTTTTGAAACAGGGTCTTGGTGTCTTGGCTAGAGTGCAGTGGCATCATTGTTCACAGCAACCTCAAACTCAAAACTTCTGGGCTCAATTAATCCTCCTGTGTAAGTCTCCCTAGTAGCTGGGATTCCCTTGCCTGCCACCTCACTCAGCTAATTTTTCTATTTTTTGTAGAGACAGGGCCTCACTCTAGCCAGCAGACTACATGTGGATTATTTGAGGACTACTTTGCCTATCAATGGCATCAAATGTTGTGAAAAGTATGCATAGACCTTCTCTTTCATTCATCAACTTCATTAGTGTTTGTTTATTTAATGTGTAGGCCAAGACAACTCTGCTCTTTCAATGTATAGCAGAAAAGAAAAAACGTTTTGGACATCCTGGTGCACACTTTGGTCTAGAACTCCTGGCTTACGTGACCCGCCCACCTGGCACCCCCACAGCGTGAGGGTCACAGGTAGGAGCCACCATTTCTGGCCCTGCCAGACACTTTCAAGTGAAGAAATTCCCAGAAAGAAGGCAGCAACTTCTTCCCCCAATAAAGTTCCTGAATTATTCTTCTCTCCATCTCATCTGAATCCTTAGAAGATTTTCTAACCAGAAAAGTTGAAATAAAATGATTCCCTTCCAGAGCTTTTTACATAGTCACCAAAGGTTTCAAATAGTAGTGGAGGAAACCCAGAGATTTTTTTAGTCTAATTCCTTTATATTACATCTGTGGACGCTGAAATCCAAATAGGTTGAAAATCACTCCAAACCACTACTACATAACATGGCTAAGGATGGAATCCAATCCTGCTTCCCAGCCCTATGTGCATTCTTCTGGTCCAATTGCTCACGTGAAAATGGCAGCCGGGGCTGTGTTCACCATAAATGCTGAGTGGCTGAACTTTAAAATAGAAAGGTCATAATAATTCACAGGAAAAAAATTTTGACTAGAAATTAATTAAAAGTCAGAAGATTATGGGCAGCGCCTGTGGACCAAAGGAGTAGGGCACCAGCCCCATATGCCGGAGGTGGTGGGTTCAAACACAGCCCCGGCCAAAAAATTGCAAAAAATAAAAAAAGTCAGAAGATTAGTTAGGAAGTTTGTATCAGAAACACTGTTACCTGGGCTTGGGGCCCGTAGCACAGTGGTTAACAGCACCAGCCATGTACACGGAAGCTGGCAGGTTCAAACCCAGCCTGGGCCAGCTAAACAACAATGACAACTGCAACAAAAAAAATCCAGGCTTTGTGGTAGGCCTCCGTAGTCCTATCTACTTGGATGGCTGAAACAAGAAAATTGCTTAAGCCCAAGAGTTGGAGGTTTCTGTGAGCTGTGATGCTATGGTACTGTACTGAGGGAGATAAAATGAGACTCTGTCTCAAAACAAAACAAAACAAAACAAAACAACAGCTCGGTTCCTGTAGCTCAAGTGGCTAAGGTACTAACCCACCAGCCACATACACCAGAGCTGGCGGGTTCAAATCCAGCCTGGGCCTGTCAAACAACAATGACAACTACAGCCAAAAATAGCCAGGCGTTGTGGTGGGAGCCTGTAGTCCCAGCTACATGGGAGGCTGAGGCAAGAGAATTGCTTGAGCCCAGGAGTTGGAGGTTGCTGTGAACTGTGACTCCCAGGGTCACAGCTTGAGGCTCTGTCTCAAATAAATAATAAGAATAAATTGAAAAACTGAGGCAAGAGAATTGCTCAAATCCAAGAGTTGACGGTTGCTGTGAGCTATAACACCATAGCCCTCTACCCAGGGGGACAGCTTGAGACTCAAAGGAAAAAAAAATAAAAAAGAAACACTGTCTTTTTGCCTCAAAAGAAAGAAAGAAAGAAACATTGTTACCTCTAACCAATGCTAATGATTGTGACCTAAAACTTGGGAATCTTTGTGGTTTGCTTTTTCCCTGGTAATTGATATTTGGGTAGAGGAATGAAGTTTGGGGATTCTATATTCGGGTATTGTAGCATTCTGGAATTAAGTCATTGCTGAGAAGAATCATGCCTAGTATTAAAGATTTATAATGCAATATTCTTGGGTTTGTGGGAAGCTATTTATTATTTTAATTTATTTAATCATTTGTTTATTTTGATACAGAGTCTCACTCTGTTGCCCCGGGCCTTGGCATCAGCCTAGCTCGCAAAAACTTCAAACACTTGGCTTCAAGTGATCCTCCTGCTTCAACTTCCCAAGTATCTGACCCCACCCCAACAATACCGGCTAGTTTTTCTATTCTTAGTATGGAGGTGGAGTCTCACTCTTGCTCAGGCTGGTCTCCAACTCCTGGGCTCAAGCAATCCACCTGCCTCAGCCTCCCAGAGTGTTGGGAGTATAGGCGTGGACCACTGGGCCTGGCCTATTTTTTCTTATTTAAAAAAATTACTTTCCAAGATGAACAAGTCATAAAATGCAGAGTTAGTAGACAAATACCTTCAGCCTTCTTAGAGTCACCTAGAATCTCAACATTCATCATCAAGAGTCCAGAATCTAAGAATTAAGTTACAACTTGCATAGGAAAGGAAAGGGGCTGGCAGAAGGTGGGAGGGCCAATGTGCATTTTAAGTTTCAGCTCTGGTTTTTGTGATATTGGGGAAACTATTTTTTTTTTAAATAGAGACAGAGTCTCACTTTATTGCCCCTCTAGAGTGTCATGGCGTCCAACCTCCAACTCCTGGGCTTAACTCTTGCCTCAGCCTCCCTAGTAGCTGAGACTACGGGCGCCCATCACAATGCCTGGCTATTTTTCTGTTTTGCAGTTCAGCCGAGGCCGAATTTGAACCCACCACCTTCGGTATATGGGGTCAGGGCCCTACTCAATGAGCCACGGGTGCCGCCCTGATATTGGGGAAACTTTTAAGCAGAGAGCCGCCATTATTGGAAAATGGATGGATAAATATAGTAAATCTGAAAGATTGTTGAGCTTAGGCTAACTGAGGGTAGGTGCTGATGGCCTGTGACAGTGCTGTCCTAGGGACATGCTCCATGCTCTTCACTGAACACCTGCGTGTGTGTGTGTGTGTATGTGTGTGTGCGCGTGCGCGCACTCCTGGGTGGGATGTGGTTGGCATCCTGTTTCTCTTGAGCCATACAATGCCTTTATGCTTCAAGGCAGAGAATTTGGCAGAAACTTCAGCTATTCCTAACTTACTTCTTATGTAATACTTGAGAATCTAATCAAAGTGAAAATGTAACCATTTGCACATACAGTGCAGTGAATTTTGACCCAAGGGCACTCCTGGAAAGGTTGGAACACTCCTCTACCCAAGAAAGTTTCCTCATCCATCCTTTAGCTCAGTCCTCTCATAAGTCACTTGCTGTTCTGCTGTCTAATCATGCAGCTTAATTTTGCCTGATCTAGAACTTTCTAAAAATTGAATCCAACATTATGCACTTTTTGCTTGGGGCCTGGTTTCCTTCAGGCAACCTCATGATTCTGAGATTCATTCACCTTGTTTTGGTCGTTCATTACTTTTTTTTCTTTTGCTCACTGGGAAGCTATTGATTTGTTGATGTGCGTTTAGTGGTTTTTAATTTTTGGCTTTTGCAAAGAAAGTTGTTGTAAACCTTCTTTTACAAGTCTTTCTCAAGGTCATGTGTTTTCATTTCTTTTTAAGAAATGCATATGAATGGAATTGCAAAGGGTAGATGTATGTTTTAACAATCTTTTTTGTAATTTTCCAAAATTTCAAAAGTGGCTGTGTGAATTTATACTCCCACTGGTGATGTGTAATTCCATTTTCGGATGGCGCCTGTGGCTCAAATGAGTAGGGCCCTGGCTGTATATGCCAGAGGTAGTGGGTTCAAACCCGACCCTGGCCAAAAACTGCAAAAAATAAAAAATAAATAAATAATTCCATTTTCTTCTCTATCCTATTAATATTTGAATTTTTCAGACTTTTGTTTCTTTCTTTCTTTTGCCATTTTAGGTGGCAGGTAGTGGCTTCTTGAAACTAATAATTCTAAGCAGCATTACATATAGACATTTTCATATTTGGGGGGAGTGTGTGAAGTGTCTAAGTTTTGCCCAGTTTTTATTGGGCAGTTTGCCTTTTCAATATTGATTTCCAAAAGTTCTTTATACATTTTGGATATCAATTCTGGATTTGTCAGCTATATGTGTTGCAAGTGTTTCAATCTGCACCTCACCTTTTTCTTCTGATGGTGTCAGTAAGAGATATTTTAAATTTGATGAACTCCAACTGATTAATTTTTTAAAATGTTTTTATTTTTGGGAATTCATTGAGGCTACAAGAAACCAGGTTACATTCATTGCATTTGTTAGGTAAAGTCCCTCTAATAATCGTGTCCCGCCACCAAATGGTGTGTAACATACCGAGACCCCAGTCCCCCCTCCTTCCTTCCCTTGATTAATTTTTTTTTAATGGTTAGTACTTTTGATGGCTTACCTGAGAAATCCTTGCCTACCCTAAGGGATGCATAAATATTCTCTGTTTACATCTAAAAGCTTTATGGCTTTATGTTTGGGTACATGACCCATCTCAAAATAGTTTCTGTAGGTAGTGTAAGACAGAGCTCAATTTTCACATTTTCCTGTGTGTTTATTCAGTTACCATAGCTCCAATTTTTGAAAAGACTTTTACAAAAAAAAAAAATGAGAGAGCAGACAGAGAGAGAAGGAGGGAGGGGGTGAGGGCAAGAAAAAAAAATGAAAAAAAATAGTGACTAATTCTCACATAAATTGGATTCAATTTTGACCAAAGTACATCACTTATACATTAATTTTTAATTCAACTTGTTAATATTTTGTTTAGGATATTGCATCCTCACTTATAAGTGAAATATGTTTGTAATTTCCCTTTATAACAATATATTTTCTCCAATTTCAATATCAGGTGTATGCAGATCAAGTAGAATGATTTTGAAATATCTCTTCTTTTTTCTATTGTCTATAAGATTTGGCATGATCTGTTTTTTGAAACTCTCTTTTACTTTTATTTATATAATATTAGTTATCTATTTTTTGAGACTTTGGAAAAAAATAAGAAGTTAACTGATGACTTCATACTGAGCCTCAGAGTCAAAGCATTCTATAACAGACATACTCTTATTTGACAATGTGAACGTTACTTTCTTGGCATTATTATTACTAACATTGCTTAATATTTCGATGCAGTAATCATCTGTTTTCTTTCCTGAATGTATTTATCTTTGTTGATTCTTTACGTGGTTTTTGTTTCTAGTCCTTACCTTAAACATTGTTATTGTTATTAATTTTTAAGCCTTTTAAATTCTGTGAAGGCAAAAAGTGGAAACCTAATTAACACATGTATATGTAAAAATAAAAAAAAATAATAATAATGAATATATTTAAGTGAATTAAAGGATTTAAAGAGGATAGCAATATGAGATATACATTAGATTTCCGAGGAAATTACCTTCAAATATGTAAATGAATCTAGAATGGGCTCTACAAACATAACTTTTGTATGCCAATATATCAGATTTCATGCTTGAAATGGCTAAGTTTAGCCTCTGATCAAGGATTTTTTTCATGGGTCAGCTCACTGAGCTCCTGATGGTCACCACTGCCAAGAAGTGCAGGGGCAGGTGGCCACAAAAAAGAAGGCAGAGAGTGGCCGCTAAAGAGAGCCCTCTAGTGGCAGATGGGAAGTCAACAGGGCCCAGCCACTGCCACTAACCTGGGAAGTTGGCACGGGGGCACCAAAATTATGTCCTGATAAAATTTCACCTGTTGTACATTTTTGAATGTAAAAAATATTTTGAAAAAATATTTTCAAATATGCTTAAAAAATATTTCCTGACAGTAAAATTTTAAGTTCGAATAATCTACAACCCTCAATGGCTGGCAGGTTAGGGATGGAAAGCTCAGAGTTAGAGCCCTGAGCTGGGGGGGCTGGTGTACAGACAGGGAGGCCAGGGAGGCCAGGGGAGCCAGGAGGGGCCATGGGAGGGGCAGCAGTGAGCTGGGGTAGAGAGAGGGATGTCATTTGTGAGCACACCTCCTAGTTTTCTGGGGACAGTCCTGGTTTATACCTACGCCCCATTTCACTTTCAAAAGCGTCCCTGTTTTCCACTGAATGATAAAAAATAAATTTTTAAATATAAATAAATGTTAAAATAATTGCATGGATGGAAAGGAGAGAATGTTCCTCCTTACAGTGGCAGCTACCCTGCCAATGTGGAAGGTATGGACGACATCAGAAAGTCACTATTTGGTAACCAGTTTGGGTACAATTGTTTCAGGCGAGATTCAAAAGATACTAACACTGGTAAAGCGCTGGCCCCATTACCAAGGATGGCGGGTTCAAACCCAGACCCGGTCAAATTGCAACAAAAACAAAAATAGCCAGGCATTGTGGCAGGTGTCTGTAGTCCCAGCTACTCAGGAGGCTGAGGCAAGAGAATCTCCTCCAATCAGGAGTTGGAGGTTGCTGTGAGATGTGTGACCCCACGGCACTCTACTGAGGGCGATATAGTGGGACAGATGTCTCTACAAAAAAAAGATACTAACACTGACAGGTGGAAGGTGGATGAAGAACAGGGTGTCCACTTAGCCACAAAGAACCTCCCACCAGAGGCACATCAGTCAGGAGAGGAGGACAGTCCATCTAGGGAAGAAGGCTGGTTGACAACGTCTCGAATAATCAAACGACAACACGGGTCTCACAGGGCACAATGAGGAAAGCACAGCAGCCCTTCTGTGCCATCCTCCAGAACACAAAACCTGCAACTAATCTTTCAGAAGCAGCGGACCCGTCCAAACAGGTGGTCTATAGAAACGGGAGGGCAACGTTCAAAGACGTCCACGTCATGAAGGCCAAGGGAACACTGAGGAACGCTCTCAACTGTGGGAGGCTCAAGAGACAAGACAGCGCAGGCCAACACACAGCCTGACCTGGATCATTCAGCCACAAAGGACGTTATTGGAGCACTTGTCAAAATTTGAATGGAGTCTGAGGATCAGATGCTGGGCCCTACGAGAGTCACCTTCCTGGTCTGGATGGCTGCGCTGTGGTGTTGGAAACAGGCCCACTGGAAGGAAAAGCACACTAAAGTCTTCAGTCTTCATTTTGGGTATCATGCCCGTGAGTTAGTCTAAATGAAAGTTTTTTGCAATATTTTTGTACCTTTTCTCTATACCAGAAATTACTTCAAAATAAAAGTTACCTTTCAGATTATCCCCCAAAGGGGGCTGGTTTAGATGACAATCCATACGGCCGCCCTAACTAGGAGTGGGGCTCTCTGACCACCCTGCTGGAGGGACACTCGTCACATGGCTTTTGTATGGTACCTGACGGGAGACCAGGAGAGGGACACGACCCCTTCCTGCCGCCAGCCCCTTACCTATGCCCACATCCCTGAACTCTGCACCCCAGAGCTCCAGCTCTTGTGGAAGATGAGTGTCACCCTCAGGCGTTGCCAGCCAGAACATCAGTCGGGCCAGTTGTGCCCCTCATGGATACTCTAGTCAGCAGATTTCACCCCTCAGGCCACCACCTGTTTCCCCTTGTGCCGGCTGGCATCCCGGTTCTGCCCGGGACCCTGTCTCTCCGGGAGCACCTCAGCAGCCCCAGCCCTGAACTCGGGTCACAAGCCCTGGCCGTCAGGACTGTGCTTCTCCGTCTCACCGGCAAGCATCAGCTGTAGCCTCCAGTCCTCAGCCTTTGCCACCCCGCGGCAGCCACTCATCTGCTCGTTGGATTTATTTCGGATTAACGTGTGGGAACACATGGTTAGGTTATGTTGTTTGCATTATGTAATGGCTGGGCTGTGGTTGGGTTCTTCACAGGGGGTGTCCCATATACCCCGACCTTATGCCCCGTGGGTGGGAGCTTCCCAAGCCCCTCCCCTTCAATGAGCCCCTTCACGGTCCACTCTTTCAACCAGTGGTCACTAAGTACTCAGCAAGACAGGGGCTGTCCTGGGCACTGGGAATAGACCAGCAAACAAAGGACATCAAAACCCTGCCTTCCGGAGTTCACACGAGCAGGGAAGGTCAAGGGACAAATGCACTTACCGTCCCGTCGAAGTTTCCGATCCCCTCACTGTGCCCCTCACGTACTGTCCCCCTGCACCTAATGTCCTCCCTCCCTCACCGTCCCTCTGCACTGCTGCCCACTTCTTCCCCAGATGGCTGCCAAGAAGCTCCCTGGCTTTCTTCACGTCTTTACTCCAAGGTCACGCGCACCTGAGTCCTCCTTCCCACTTCCTCTCCCCCAGCAACCCACATGCCCTTCTCTGCTTTTCTTCCCTCTTCACTGTCCTTGCTCTCCAGCCTGGTTTAGGCTTGCGTCATCTACTGGAATGTTCGCCCCCAAGGGCACGACCTTTGCCTGCTTCCTTCACTGCTGTGCCCCTGTGTGGGGTGTTCAGCTGCAGCTGCATGAATATGTATCAAATGAACAGCAAGGCTGGGGCTGCGGGAGAGACAGATCGTCCCTGTGTCATCGCCTCATTCCCAACTCACAGCTGATTTTCCCCTTGAGCACCACTGCTCTGCGGAGCCCCCACCCTCAACTCTAGACACGGGGGCCCAGCCCCTCCTCCGGCCAGCAGCCCGGGCCTTTGGGCTCACGCATAATGCCACCACTCACTGCTGCCTCACACCCAAGTGACAGTTCCCGTTCCCCCACCCTCGCACTGCCTGGCTGGTGGGTCCACTGCCAGCTTAGACTCTTCCATGGAACAAGCCGGCCTGCGGCCGCCTTGGACCCCAATATCTTCCTCCCCCTGGTGTGCTCTGTCACCTGTGTGCTGCAGGTTGCTGACTTATTCTGAAGTGAGGCCCCACAGCGTCCCAGCCCGGCAGTGAGCAGTAACATTCACAGCAGCCAGGGACCCGTTGGATGTGATTCTGTCACTATGGTATTCACAGATGTGTGGGAAATAAGTCGAGTTCTCTAACATTCCAGAGAACCCACATTTCTCCAGAACCTTCTGGGTGCTGGCTGTTGTACACGTCAGGTAACCCCGCCAGGAAGAAGACATTATTTTCCCCATTTGACAGAGGAGGAAACAGAAACCCAGAGGGTGAAATGACTCACCCCAGGTCCCTCTTAGAAGCAGAGAGTCTGACTGGCACCCTAGGCATCCAGTTTCTTTCCCTGGCACAGCTGCCACCCTCTGTACCGCGCTGACCAGACTGGAAAGGACTGTCCCACTCAGACCTGGCAGCATCCCACCAGCCAGAGACACACAACTTCCCCAAACTGGGACTGAATGAGAGGTTGGATTAATGATACACCCTTAGCAACCCCCAAGGACCAACTGGGGCCAGTGGCGATGGTTCTGAGATGTGCTGAGAATGTGAGGACTGCATCCCAGCAAGACGGTTTCCAGAGCGGGGACTACCCCTGAGGGTCCACGCAGTGGGGGCTTGTTTCCATCAGCATTTGGGGATCACTTTGTCATCAGTGTCCCAAGAGACAGACCCGGCAGGGAGGCAGAGACAGAGCCCACACAGCTGCAGCAGCCCTGAAATAATTTACCAGGGGGTGAAAAGCTGGATCTGTCCCTTAGCACATTTTTTGGTGTTGGGACCCCCCTACACTCTTAAAAATTACTGAGAACCTCAAAGAACTTTCATGCATGGGAGTTTAGCCTATCAACACGTACCACTGAGAGCCCTGCAAAGCACACAACCCATTGTCAGAGCTGTGAGGCCATAACAAGTGAACGCCCGAAAAATTCCACAATGCCCTTCTGACCCAGTGAATGAGAAATGCTTATCATGCTTTATCACGAAAATCATTTTGACCTCAGAAATGTCCTCAGAGGGTCTCAGAAACACCCAGGGGCCAAGACCCAAGCATGAGAACCCTTGGTGTTCATCACATCCCTGTTTCAAAAGCTCCAGGAATTGCTATGACCACTCGGCAGAAAGCTTTCACAGCAGTTGAAGATGTGTGTGCTCAGGACCCAGCCATTTCAGTCCTTAGGAACGCCTCGGAAAGTCAGGCACTGCTGTACGTCAGGACGGAATTTGCTGTCACTGTTTGCAAACAATCGGAATTGGCAGAAAATTGACAAATAAACTGTGGTCTATTTATATAACAGAATACTATGCAGTAGCTACCAGTGTTAACAAGGGCTAAAAATTAAGTTTGCAAATTTATCCTAGAAAAAGCTGCTGTCACGTGGCACACAAAATATGCAACAGCAACAATGAACACCGCTCAGCAAGACGCCGCACAGTGGACAGGACCACAGCTGTGAGGCGCTGATACAACAAGGGCGTGAACCTCACCAAGCTCCGGAACAGTGCTGCAGACGGAAGTGCCCAGCGGGAAGTTCTCAGACTTAATTGTCAGGCCCCACACAATGGCGGCTGTGATGGTCATTCCAGAAAAAGACCTGCAAAACTGCTCTGAAGGCTGGACTAGCTGCCAGTGTCAGCGCATAGCCTCCACCGGTAGTCCTTCAAAAGTGACCGTAGAGATATTCCGCAGTGAGGTATGCAGCACTTTTTCTAGGATGAGTTCACAAATTTAATTGTCAGACCCCGTAGATAAGTTATTTTGTTTCAACAAAACAAAATGGAATGAGCTCGGCGCCTGTAGCTCAAGCGGCTAAGGCGCCAACCACGTACACCTGAGCTGGCAGGTTCAAATCCAGCCCGGCCCACCAAACAACAATGACGGCTGCAACCAAAAAATGGCCGGGCGTTGTGGCGGGCGCCTGTAGTCCCAGCTCCTTGGGAGGCGGAAGCAAGAGACTCGCTTGAGCCCAGGAATTGGAGGTTGCTGTGAGCTGTGATGCCACGGCACTCTATCCAGGGTGACAGCTTGAGGTTCTGTCTCAAAAAAAAAAAAAATAATAATAATAATAATAATGGAATGGAATAGCAAGCTGTGGAATAAAGTGATCAGCCCCCAAGGGCATGGCTTTGCCAGCTTCCTTCACTGCTGTGCCCCCTGGGTGGCAGTAGCAGCAGCATAAATATGTATGAACCCATCTGATTGATTTACATGCACCACCAAGACAGTGCCGCACATAGTTTACGGAGGGGCACGTATCCTATGGGGATAAACACAGAATTTGAGGGAGTGGGAGATGAGTTGCCTACTAAGAGGGCCTGATGAGAGAATTAAGAAGGGGGGGGGTTAACTATATCTGTGATGTTTTAATTTATAAAAAAAACGTTTAAAGCAGCTGCGTGACTTGGGAAACCTAAGTCACAAGCTGGCGGTGTGTCCAATTTTAGTTGGCAGTGCCAGCTGCCTAATACCTGCTTTCTTTCTTACTGCTTCATCTGGGGCAGCGTGTGCCCAGCCCCCAGTCTAAAATAAAGACACATTTTCCAGCCTCCCTTGCAGAGAGAGGTGGGCATATCAGCAATTTCTGGCCAACACAGGAAAAGTGCAGTTCCTCAAACAGAAGGGCCGACAGCTGACAGCTTCAGGGAACTAGGTAGATCAGGACAGGTGGAGCGGGTCATCGTCCTGTGACCAGGAGGCCACCTTGAAGACGAAGCCAGGGCCGAGGCCCACAGAGCACACAGGCAGAGGGAGCGTGGGGCTGGGCCATGGGGAGTAGCGCAGTCCCCAGCAGCTGGACTACGGCCTCGTCACCTCAGGCTCGGTCCCCTCTTTATTTAAACCACTGTGCTCCAGGCCGTGTCCACTGACAGCGTCCCTCCTCACACCCCTGACCGGCGGCCTCTGCCCACTGCAGACGCTCGTGGTGGGCCCTCCCCCTCTTGACCATTCTTTCCTGCTCTTGGCCTTTCTGTCACCTAAGTTTGGAGTTTATGGAGCCTACTCTTTGTTTTTTCCTTGTGGCGCCAAATAATGAAATTTTAGCATTTAGCCTTGAGAACTCTAAGCCTTTCTTACTGCCTGTGAAAGAAATATCAGCAAAATAAGGAGAAAATGTTCCTGCTTTCCCTAAGGCTGCAAAAACACAGACGCTCTTCAGAAGTGTAAACCTACCTCCGATGAAGTGCTGAATCGAAATGTTATATGTACTTTTTTCTCCCCTTTGGTGTGGAGCCTGGTGTGAAAGTGTAAAATCCCATTCTTTCTTCTGTTAGGATAAAAGTGTCTCTAGAGGGAGGCTCCTGTGGCTCAGTGAGCAGGGCGCCGGCCCCATATACCAAAGGTGGCGGGTTCAAGCCCGGCCTCGGCCGAACTGCAAAACAAACAAACAAAAAATAGCCGGGCGTTGTGGCAGGCGCCTGTAGTCCCAGCTACTCGGGAGCCTGAGGCAAGAGAATCGCTTAAGCCCAAGAGCTGGAGGTTGCTGTGAGCAGTGTGACGCCACGGCACTCTACCCAGGGCGATAAAGGGAGACTCTGTCTCTACAAAAAAAAAAGTGTCTCTAGAAGCGATATTTGTACAACTAAGTCTTCAACATGCCTAGACTTTGGGCGTTATAGCCGCGTCCTGTAAAATATGACCTGCCACCCTCTCGAAGCTGCAAGATTCGTGATGGGCGTCTGCGTGCTCATTTCCTGCCCTACTAATATTACAGTTTGGCATCAGTTATCTTCTGAAATTTCTTGGTCATGCCATGAGAGGATCGCCTGGTCTTAGAGGCTACATCAGTAACTAGACGAGCATCTTGTCACACACACTGGGTCTCTAAGTCAAGGGTTTCCAGAGCCAGCCCAGGCCCCCACGCACAGAGGCCCACAGGGGAGGGTGTGTGCCCCAAACGCCGGTGGCCCACCTCCAGCCCAGGGTGAGCTGGCCCCTTGCCCAGCAGCTCTCACATTTTCCACCTTGAACCAGGCCCTGTCTTCAAAAATGCCATTCGGCTCCCACCATTCAGAACTGATTTCGTGTCCCGGGGCCTCCTAGAGCCAGCTTTAAACACTTGTCACAGTGAATTACCAGGTTTGATTTGCTGTCTGCATTCAGCTGAGTCACAGCACCCAAATAATATGAGAAATAAAACACCGGGCAGGTCTGGGTGGCCAGAAGGTGCCTCCTTCTCAGGGCCAATGACATGGGCTGCTTCCCCCAAGCAGCCCCATGCACCTCCAAGAAGGTCATGCTTAGAAATGTAGGGTGCTGCTCAAGCCTATAACCCCAGCACTCTGGGAGGCTGAAGCAAGGGGACTGCTTGAGCTCAGGAGTTCAAGACCAGTCTGAGCAAGAGCCAGACCCCATCTCTACTAAAAATAGAAAAATGAGCCAGGTATGGTGTGCACCTGTAGTCCCAGCCACTAGGGAGGTTGAGGCAGGAGGATCACTTGAGCTCAAGGGTTTGTGGTTACTGTGAGCAATGATGGCACTCTACCCAGGGTGACAGAGGAAGACGTTGTCTCAAAAAGAAAAGGAAAGGAAAAGGAAAAAAAAACAACAGTGGGTTGCCAAGCTCTAGACTGAGAAGCTGCTGTTTGCCAGGCCCTGTGCTGGATGGGGGCGGAGGAGGCATGATCAGCACCTCATTCATTCTAAGTGGGGAAACTGCGCCACAGAGAGCAAGTAACATTGCCAAGGTCACATTTGAGGACATGGCAGAGCTGGCACTGGGACCAAGTTGTCTGCTGCAGGCTCAGAAGGTGTGCACTCCAGGCTCAACTCCGTCATAAACACCCAGATGCTCTCTGATCTCCTGGGAACACTTTGGGGGTTTCCTCTGCTTCCCCCACACTGGCGATAGGTGGCTGTGGCTCCCATCTTGGTCGGGTGGCCCCAGAGATAAGGCTTGGTGCCCCTTCTATGCAGAAGGTGTCTCTGGAGTCATGACAGTGCAGTGCAGGGTGCCTGGGCTCAAACCTCATCCTGCCCCATGTTTGGCCCTGTGATCTCTCTGCCCTTGGTTTCCCCATCTGTCCATCGGGCACAGTGACACCATGGATGCAGAGCCCGCATCGCGTGGCTAGGA
This sequence comes from Arctocebus calabarensis, assembly GCA_963573935.1. Taxonomy (NCBI): domain Eukaryota; kingdom Metazoa; phylum Chordata; class Mammalia; order Primates; family Lorisidae; genus Arctocebus; species Arctocebus calabarensis. The sequence goes on along the minus strand of CAUYON010070340.1, from coordinate 3,270 downwards.
CACTACCTGAACAAGCATCTTGAATGAGTTTCATCCCCTGGATAATCTGCCAGCCAAAAGACACGGGCCTCATACTCCAGCGCCTGACCGTGCTGGGCGACCACCTTCCATGTGCGAAGCACAGGCCGCGGATTCCGGCAGACCTGGACTGAACAACCAACGTGCATCTCACGGGCCTGGGATCTTGGACAAGTAACTGGATCTCTCTGAACCTTGGTGTGAAATGGGATCAGGTGAGGGCAATTGCCAGCACTTGAACAACACTGCCTAGTGAATGACCCATGTGTGTGAGACAGGACCGCCACTCGAAGACACGGCTGGCGTTTGGAGACTGCAGCCCTGGGAAATCCTGAAGGACCTTGCTTTTGTACCTGCCCAGGGCTAGGGCTGAGTCCTAAGGCAACGCCTGGAATAACCCCCCAGGGAGAAGGAGTGCTGGGGTCTTGGTTGGTTCTGTGTCCTGGCGTCAGTGGGGGGAGTGACCCACTACCATTAGGGTACATTACTGAGGGAGAAAAGAATGGACACCATGTGACAGCCAGCCATCTGCCACCCCGTGCCACAGATGAGGCAATGCGGGTCAGGGAGATGTGACCTACCCAAGGCCCACAGCCCATGAGTGGCCGCAGTGGGGAGGTCAAACCGGATCTTGGGCACAAGTGGTGGGCTCTATCATCATGGTAGGGCCTCCAGGACCCTCCAATCTGTGCCACCCCTCTGGATAGCATCTGTTTCTACCCCAGTGCCACTTGTGAGATGTGGTTGGAGCAGGATAAAAGAGAGCAGGGCTCTCCAGGAAGACTAGACTATGAACAGCGCAGTGCCGGTGAGGACTCGCAGGCAGGAACGAACACTGGTGTCGCCTCTTTGAATGGGTGTGTAGGTTCAACTGTGACTAAGAAAAATGCAAAGTGGTTTAAACAAGACGCTGTACTGCAAAAGGCATCTGCCAGCAGAATGCCAGGCTGCTTCGCACGCAGCGTGGCGTCAGGGACGTGGGCTCCTTCCATCTTGCTGCACCGCCCTGTGCGGCTTCCAGCCCCAAGATTACTCTGCAGGGCCGTGGGGACAGTGACTGGCCACTCGCTCCCGTTCTACTCAAGGGTCAGTGCTGGGCAGGCAGCCCCGCACCCGCCCTGCTCCCCAGACTCAGAGACCGAAGAAAGGCCGCTCACGCTGCAGCCCCGCTTTCTGGCGCTTCGGCTGCTGCTCCTTCTTAGTCATCTGCCCTGGGGGAGGCGGAAGGGTGCACAGGAGGACCAGTGCTCTCCCGGCAGGCTGTGTGCTGACCGGTTCAGGGCCACATTGTCTGACATCCTGGTGGCAGTACAGGCAGCCTGGGCATCACTGGAGATGGCTGGAGACACTGGCTAGCTGCTCCAACATCAGGAGGGGGGCAAGCTCGCTCCATAGAACTCAGGTTTAGGCCTCTGCCCTGACAGCTGGTCAGGGGAGGGGACAATGCTTCCCAGGCTGGCATCCCCTCAGCACAGGGGATCGGATGAACACTTCATAAACGGCCCCCAGGGATACTAGTGTTCCCTCTGTCACCAGGCTCTCACCACTTGATCACAGTGCAGGCGCCACCAACAGCAGAGGTAACAGGGCTCTGAACAGAGGGCACTGGGCTGTGGCAGGGAAGCTCCCAATGGGAGGAAGCTCTGTTTATGGGCAGTGAGGGAAAGATCTGTGACAGTGCTTCCAGGAGGGGGACAGGACCTTGAATGGCACACATCGGGATCCCCTTTCCACTGTCTGCTCCACTGCACTGCAGGAGCATTTTCTTTTCTTTTTTCCTTTTTTTTTCTTTTTGCCATGTACACACATTACCTACTTTTTAAAAAACTTAAAAATAAAATTAAAAAGCAGGCTGCTGGGCTCTTTTGTGTTGATGCCTTTCTGCTGACCCGGCTGCTAACTGTCCAGCAACTGTGCCCAGCAAGCCCAGGCAGACCTAGGACTCCTCCAACATGGAACCCAGCCTGGGATTTGGTGTCTAAATCTTCCCCATCTGGGGCTCTGCAATTGCTCTCCCTGCCTGCCTGGCTTCTACACAAGCTGTGAGGTCCCAACAACACGTCCCATGTGGAGGCAGCCCTGGGGAGCCCTGGCAGCCAGGAGGTCAGCTCCTGGGCTGCCCCTGCCCCCTGCCTGCCGACAGTGCCCTGGGCCCCACAGCCTGGGGATCCCATATGTCAGCCTAACAGGCGAGACAGTGCTGGGGTTGCTGCCGGTGGCTCCCTCCTGAGAAAGGCAGCCGCTGAGATGGGCACCAGCCTGAGACCTCCCCTGGGCTCGGTGCTGTGCAGCTGTGCTGTTCTTGGTAGGACCCTCCTCTGGGACCGCAGGAACCATCTGGCTGGCAGCAAGCCCCCACTACCTATGGCTCAAAGCAGAACTTGGGTACCAGGGCAGTAGCACGGGCACATGGGCCCCTCTCCCCTTACCAGTGCTCGGTTGCACTTACCCCCATTCTCAGTTCTCCACGTCCATTCTTATCATGAACATCATTGCCCAGCTTCCTATTTGCTAAGGGCCTACTTGGTGCCAAGCACTACTCTGGAGGCTAAAGCTGATAATGGACTTACTATGCATTTCCATATACTAGCCCCCCATGCTCCTATGTTCTAATCCTTACAAAAGCCCCTGCAAGATCAGCCTCCTTACCCCTACTTCACAGAGGGCGAGACTGAAGCTGAGGAAGGGGAAGTAGCCTGAGGTGACAATGCACAAGCTAGACAGGGGCCCGTGGAGCTCATTCCACACCCAGCTCTCTGGCACCACAAGGAGACTTTGGCTCACAGAAATGGCAGTACTGGCTTGGTGCCCGTAGCTCAGTGGTTACAGCACCAGCCACATACACCAAGGCTGGCAGGTTTGAGCCAGGCCCAAGCCTGCTAAATAATGACAACAGCAATTAAAAAAAAAAAAAATAGAAGCTGGGTGGCTGACGCTGCGGGCGCGGGGCCGGTGGTCCCCGGCCTCCCCCACGTTCGCTGGCCGAGCGGCCGGGGGAGCCGACGCGGGGAGGCCCGCGCGGGCCAGGGGCTCTGCGCGCACCCTTGGAGCTCGGGGCGCAGCCGCCCGTTGGCCTTACGTAAGCTCTCAGCCGGACCGGGGGCTCCCCGCTTCCTCCCCGCAGAGGGAGCACATCGAGAAGTTTTACAGATAAGGAGCCTGATGGTCAGGACGACAGCAGATGGCTGGGCAGGAGCCCCTCCCCTCCTCCATCTTGTTTTTTGGAAAGTGGTTGAAACACCTGGGCTTCCT
>CAUYON010070338.1:0-14289 GCA_963573935.1 Arctocebus calabarensis | reverse complement strand
CTTTGCCCTTTTTCCCATATTCTTGTGCTATAATTGGATTTTAGCCTTCATATGAAAGCTATAAATTAGCTTTATAGTAAGGCTGAGAGCACTGGATACTTTTTCTTCCATTCTTGAGATACTTTGCTAAGAAGAATATGTTCCAGCTGGAATATCAACTACCTCTTAATGTACCTTCTATTTGGTCAATATATATTTTAAGTTACATATCTTTAAGAGATATACTCTAAAATAGTACCCCCCCAAACACGCTTTTTATATTTGTATTTGGGTATGAGAGAGAGCAACTGAGGGGTAGATGGCATCATTACATATTTGTATAAGTCTAATGTATTACCATAGAACTGGAGAAATTTTGCTATAACCTGTCTTTTCCACCCTCCTTTAGTCCCACTGTAGGGATCTTAAATAGTTGGAATGAAACAGGATCCTTAGGCAGGTACTGTGGCTCATGCCTGTAATCTTAGCACTCTGGGAGGCCAAGGTTGGGGATCACTAGAGCTCAGGAGTTCAAGACCAGCCTGAGCAAGAGTAAGACCCCTGTCACTACTAAAACTGAAGACAAACAAATAAACAAACAAAACACAAAACTAAGACCAGCCGGGGACAGTAGCGCACACCTGTAATCCCAAGCTACTCAAGAGGCTGAAGAGGATTGCTCATGAACAGGACAGGTGGCTCCCCAGGTAGCTGGCTCCCTTGGGAGTTGAGGGGCAGATCTGTCCCCTCTGCCACCTCAGTGTTGGTGAGGTGGCAGCGGCAGAGGAACTAGTGGGCAGAGGCTCCAGTAGCCAGAGAGGTCGGACAACTGCTGAGGAGACACCAGCGCCTTAGTGTCTCCTTCCCCTTCCCCTTCCCATTCCAGCTTAACAGGGAACCCTTATTTCCTATGCCTAGGTCAATTTCATGTAAGTTTACTAGGCCTCAATTCTATGAATGGACTGTGTCCATTCATTAATATTCATTCACCTTGCCCTAGTGGAAGGGACTGTATCTACTCATTAATGCACTCATTCATCTTACCACACCTAAAGGATGGTATCCATTCATTGTTACCAAGTCCTGGCCTCATGTAACTACAAGGAATCCATGTGAGTATATATACCCCTAGACAAAGAGCCAGGAGAGAGACCTCCCTCCCCAACCCCCACTTGGGTTTTCTCTCTGCCAGGAGCTTTGGTCTTTCTGTATTTTTTTCTGTGAACTAAATCTTTTCTTACCACTGGATCTGTGGTCCATGGATTCATTCTTTGAATCACCAAGACCAAGAACCTACTGAAGATGAAATTCTGGTATCACCTATACCTGAGAGTTTGAGGTTGCTGTGAGCTGTGATGCCATGGCACTCTCACCAGGGTGACAGAGTGAGACTGTCTCCAAAAGAAAAAAAAAAGGAAATAGGATTCATACACATATCCTAGAAAGAGTGAATCCAGGCCTAAAGTAGTCTTTAAATATCATCCAAAATATAATTCCATCCTTGAATTTGGTTTGACCCTCTCACCACAGAGATACTTTGATCTGATTGACTTCTCTGATTTCATTCTTACTTCTTTTAAAGCAAAAGCAAGTTTATTGAGATCAAGGACCATTTTTTATTTTCTCCAATTTCCTCATCTACTAGCACCTAATAGAAAATTTAGAATTTTTTTAAATAAAAAATTAACAAATTTCCAGTCCTGCCTTCCAAAGTTCTACATAGACTTTGTTCCATTTTGCAAACAGTGGTTTCTGTTGTTTATATAACGGTTCCAAGATTGGAAGAGCAACCTCTTTTCCTGTCAGTGCCTGGGGAGACATGTCGAAGGCCTAGAGTTCTCCATACCACATTGTTAAGTAAGGATGAGGGAGGGAGGAGGAGGAGCATGGGGCACCGGGGATACTTTGTCAACAGTAGGAGCAAACTGACCAGTGGTAGCTCCAAAGAAGGAATAGGGATCTTAACTGATTCTCCAGGACTGAGCAGCTGACTGGTCTGTCCAGGACAGGGGTCTCCAAGGATGGACCAACCAAAAAGAGGTAAAAGAAACCAAAAGTGGAGACAGGTCAGGCCACAAAAGAGGGTCTTTGGAGCATGTGTACAATGAAACGGACAGTATCTTCTAGTGCCCTACCCTCGTCAACATAGTAAAAATCACACACACTAGTGCCATGATAGTTATGAATACTCCACTCCAGTTTTTTGTATTACTAGAGATCACCTTGAAAGGATGGGTCTAAGCAATGAGAGCCATTGTTCCTTACTGGAGCAGTCTGCTCTCCACCAACTTTCCATACCCTGTGCCTATTTGGTTTGGTCATATCTGCTTGTCTGCTTCATTTACTCTGTTGATTTCATAGCAATAATCGTTCTTTAGTACCGAAAACTAAGAACTAGGGCATATAATCCTGACATCCAATTTCCACACTTGACAATATGAAAAAATAAAGTTATATTAAAAATACCTAATTTGTCTGGCATATAAAAGATTCCCTATAAAACAGTTTGATTTGAAGATGAACTCCAGGTCTCCACTGGAGTCTATGTGCTATGTATCCTTCATACTAAACCACCTGTTATGATGCAACTAAGCAGCAAACCAAACACCAAAATCACCTTTGTAGCACTGTGCTCATGAAGTGGATGAATAGATAATACATTTTAGCAAAAGAAATGCCATGCTAAAATATGGCTGGAAATGTGCTCCTTCTACATTTATCCTCTACTGATGATAATTTTTGTAAAGCATAAAAAGCAGGAAGCTGAATTATTAATTATTTTATTTTGAAATACATTATAGAATACTATAAAAATATTGCTAAATGATGGGCACAATGTGACCAGGATGAACCTCACTATAATAAATACAGGTACATCTGAAAAAAAACAGCATAACCATCTTGAGGAAATACTGAATAATGCACTTGATGAATTGTGTTGCTGTACAAGTTTGAGTAGCTGCCTCTTGGGATTCCTAGCACTGAGCAGTTCGCACTAGGGTTCCATTGTATCCCAGGCCTGCACCTTTTACTGCTTAAATGCTAAATAACTGTGCTCATAACTACCTCTCTCACCACGTTATAAATATTTAGTGTACAGTTACCATGTCTAACTCATGTTTGTATCTTCTAGAGTTCTTGAAGTATACTATTCACAAGGCAGTTCCTCTAGAAATGCTACATCTGTAATTATAAAAGTTACATTTATATGCATGTGTAATATATGTGTGTGTGTATATATAGACACGTGGACACATACATTTCATATATATATATATATATATATATATATATATAGACACATACATTTTATATATGTAAACTGCCTTGTAAATAGTAGACTTTCATATATATATATATTATATATATGGGAATATATGTAGGAAAAGGGAAACCAAAGACAGTGCCTTTTTTTATTCTTAAAAATTTAGAGTTTTATACATTTTTACTTGTGCTTCTCATGAGATTATAATCCACTTTCTTCACTAATAATCTCATTCAGTTCATCCTTTTTTGTCCGTATTTTTCAGAAGATTGATGATTCAACCTTGGGTAAGAGTGCCAAAGCAACAATATACCATAAAATTGGCTATTTCCCCAATTTAAACAATGAAGCAGATTAAAGAAGCTTGGGTACATCAATGAAACTACATGCCTTTGGAATTCAAATGCAGACACAGCCTGAAGCCGTCTGAGTCACAAAAACATAATTACATTTAGAAAAAATTAAAAAATATTTCCCCTGAAGGGAAGATCTATTCCTGCCCAGAAATAATTTGTGTCCTCTCTTCCAAAATATGCTAATGTGGCATCACTGTAGCAAGCTTGCATCACCTCTAGATAGGTATATTTGGCTGAAACATGAAGGACTTTTAGTTTGTTTTCTACTTAAAATTAGGTCATAATAATATTCTGGTTTACTGATTTCATTCTATCAGCAATCAGCCTCCACCAGGTTCCTATGGAATTGAGTTTCATGCTCTGGTCAAATACCAACATAGAAAAATGTAGTCATAGAGATAGTAGGCCTAGAGAGTTGCTTCTTTTGCTCACTAATGAACTGAACCAAATCAACCATTCATGAATAAGTAATTAATAATAAAATTTAGGAAAACAGTTGCATAATTTTAAAGAGGAATCTATTTTATCATAGAGACAAAGCCTCATTTCTTCAAATTGCTCAGGTCAGAGAGATTAAAGCACAGGTTTACACAATGTATAAATGAAACTGAATCTGCCTGCATGGCAAGCTCGTACTCTCTAGGAAAAGAAATCTTCTTCACCATATGATAAATATCCTTTGGTAACTAAGGCAAACATCTTGCATGAAGAAAAAAAATCATAATGATACAATTGCTAAAATGAACATGCTAACAGACTATAAATATATTTATATATAACTCCATGAATATATATCTTCAACTATCCAATTGCATTAGTCTCTGTAATCCAAGAAGAATCACGTTAAATTCAATCTGAGAAAAATTTGATAGTTTACCATGTTAACAAATGTGTATAACACTTATGAGGACTGTAAAAGTTTTGCCTAATTTTTAGAAAACCTGTAAGAAATGGTTAGAAATTAGGATGAAGTTTAACTACCTTGTCAACTGAGAAAAATCACTTACTAGTGAACATGTGATACATTTTTGAAATTATAACTAAAATAAAATTTAAAAATGCTTATTTAAGGTAATATACACTGAAAAAATATTAACTTCAATATAAACAGAGCTGATCTGCTCATTTAAGTTCTCCTTTCATTTTCGGGTTATCATGACCCAACGTGAGCTTTGTGCACACGCTAACATCGACCAAGAATGCCCAAACGTGAACTTTGTGTACCCGCTAACATAGACCAAGAATGAGATGAGTCAACATTCCATCTGATGACATCCTTTTATCAGCATAGTTCACATAATTGACATCTAACTTTATTTATACAAAATAGGAGCAAAGGGTTTCTAAATTCTTAATCTTTCTACATTCTAACATTTAAGATGTTATCATTAGTAGTAAGTTTATAACACATACCATGCATGTGGAATAAATATTGACGAACTGATCTACATTCTTCAAGTCTCACGGTATACTTGAGAGTGAAGTTGTAGGGTGTATACATGTGTGGAGTTTCTAACCTGTGGTAGATACCCTCACTCCATAAGCCCGTACCTGCGCTTGTTTACATGGGGGAAGGAGAGAGAGAACAGAACACATTTCCCATCCTTTGGAAGCTAACACTCAAAAGATGAAACAACTGGAAAATCACAAAAGAAAGAACATAGACATAAGCAGGAAAATATTAGACAGGGAAATGTTCTAATAAGGTAAATGGTGGTGTTTGTTTGTTTGTTTTCCTGTTTCACATTGAAACTGTGTCAATGCCAAGGCAAAATTAAAAAAAAAAAAACTGGCAATAAAAATGTCGATTTGCCTGAGGAATTGCCCAAGTGCCCCACACATACTGCTTGCCATGCACAATACAAAGTGGTTCCGTTTTCAGTGGAACATATGCTAAATGTTTAAGCTCAAAGATGATTTAGATGAAATTGAAAAGATTTTTTAAACATTTATTTTACACTTTACAGAATTCATTTAGATTGGCAGATGTTCCAAAATTCAAAGAAAAGTAACTTAACTAGCTAGTGGAGATGGCGATGTTTGAGAAGGCGGCAAGAAGGAGAAAACAAAAATCTTTCCACCTTGTGGAATTTGGTGTCAGCATATGAATAAGTAAATAAGGAATACATACATAATCAAATTCCAGAGGAAATCTAATAGTTAAAATACTGAAAGACTTCCAAATTCTTTTGGGTACCTGCAGCAAATGATGTATTGATTTTGCTGTTAAATTGCACAGCTGTAACCAACACATTAGACATGGAAGATAAAAGCAATGACTAAAAGCACCTAATTTCATCTGTCACACCTGAGGCACTGCCTCCTTCAGACCTTTAGTGTATTAGCACAGAAAATCAATTAGGTAAAGAGCTAAACAAATGAAGGGAAAATAAAAAAGCCCTCCTTCACAAAGTGTCAGGGATGTCAACAAGCCCAGGAGTCTTCTGTAAACTATGCGATGTTCCCAAATAAACCATAACAACTTTTTATGAACTTTTAAAAGTCAGCAATTATATATCACACATTCTCTCAATCCTATTTTGGAAGGTCCTCAGCTTTTAAACCACGTATGATAACACTAAATTGCTATTTGACCAAAAAAACGGATTTATAACATACACATTAAAGAGTTTAGTGTACATACGTCTCTTAAATAATATTCTGTGCCAGAAGTCGCCAACATAGCTATTTTATTAATAGACTTTCAAATGATTATACACATGAATCTTTAGATAAAGGGCTTTGTTACTCCTTGTTCCTTAAAATTTGTATTCTGTGTGTCTATATGACCCCAAATTTGCAGTGCAATTTAGGCGATTAATCGCAGCCATTTAAATAGTTAATTTTTAACCACAAAGGTCAAATGGTACTTTTTTAAGTAGACAAACCACTGAGCATAAGATGAGCTTTAGGACTTTGCTAACTTTGAGTCACATTATATTCCTCTTTCTTTAAGAAACTTATTTTTTCCTATTATACTAATAAAATCAAACTGCTTCTTGGGAGGAGGTTTTAGAAAGTATCAAAGGAATGCATGAAAGACACATTTGGATACCGAAATCGAGGGTCATGGCCAATGCTGACTCCTTTTCCTACAATTTAGCCAAATTATAGACAGTGTTTTCTTTGTGTATCTATTTCTTGCACCACGAACACATACTGCTTCATCCATTTTCAAGTCACTGCTTCATTTCATTTACCAGAACCATTAATCTAGAATATCATTACTCTCCTTTTTCCATGTCTATTTCCTCTCAAGAAAACACTTTGGAATTCTGTGCCGAGAGCTCCACAGCTCCAGCTCTCCTCTAACCAGGTCCTTATTCACTTACCTCTTGCTCGTGCTTGTGACCTCGACCTTCTCGTGTTAATTATTGATGTCCAGATATGAAGAGACCTGTCTCATGAAGACCTGCCTTTTCCCACTTTCCTTCCTGGTATGCTTCTTCTTTCCTGAGCTCCATCCTAGCCACGATCTCTGCACATACTGCTTCCTCACTTGATAGTCAAATCAGAAGATATTCACGGAGTATCTGCTATGTTCTAGGTTCAGTACTCCTATGTTATAGGTATAGAAAGCATATCTAGTTTAGTCATTTGAATTTCATCTGGTGTGACCCTTAATTCAATTTTATATATGAATAAACAAACTTAGATAGGTTAGAAACATCACAAATCCCATAACACCATCTAGTCATAAGTTATCCATTAAAATCTTGCTCTTTGTGAGCTCCCAGATTTCTCCATTTCAGCTCTTTGCCATCTTGTATCTTTATAATGCCCCCAGCAGAAATTGAGGTCCACGTTCAAAATGTCTAATGTGCCTTTGAGAAGAGCAAATAAATTATGGAATTGGCCTTTGAAGGTGAGTTGAATGTGAGTGCGTATTGTGTGTGTACAAACATATCAAACATAGGTATAAGTATACGTTTATGTATACAAGCACATATACATGTCTTTTTGTCTGTATATACAACACATATATAAAGAGATACAGAAGGAGAGAGAAAGAAAAATGGGAGAGGGGAAAAGGAGACAGAGAGAAAGACAGAAACTGGAAATAATATGAGACTAAAGAAAAAAGCAGTAGAGGCTTAAAATATGTGATATATCTTAAGTATCTGCATCAGTGGGCATTTCGAATACCAACACAAAAGGAAATGAGTATTAAAAGAACACAGAGGTCAAAAAGTAAATCTTAACCACTTCAAAATTTCCCTTAAACATAATGCTTTCTGCAGCATTTTTTTTTTTTGTATAGAAATGCTATTTTCAGTGTGAAAAACTACTGGACGAGGAAACAACTGAGCTAGAACTCAATCCTTCATCAATGGTCGCAATACATTTTGATTACATTGCATAAACTCAAATTTTCTATGGTCAAAATATATATTGGGGGGCAGTTGCTGCACATTGTTGAGGAAATGCTGAGGGTTCTTTCAATAAAAATTTAAACTTTTGAAATATGGCACATGGATGTCCTGTTTGGTGGGCACTTGAATGTTCAGTGACACAACAAAGTAAGTTTTAGTATTGGCATGATATGTGAAAGATTGTATAGATTTGTGCTGAAAGTGGGAATGATAAGCTCCTACAACTTTTGTTGCCTATATTTTATTATTATTGATTGCCTGGTTGAAAATTATGTCATGTAGTCAATGTAAAAAATTATCTAATTGGCTGGGCACATGTGGCTCAATGGGCTAAGGTGCCAGCCATGTACACCTGAGCTGGAAGGTTCGAATCCAGCCTGGGCCCACCAAATGACAATGACGGCTGCAACCAAAAAATAGCTGGGTGTTGTGGCGAGCACCTGTAGTTGTAGCTACTTGGGAGGCAGAGGCAGAAGACTCACTCCAGCCCAGGAATTAGAGGTTGCTGTGAGCTGTGATGCCACAACACTCTATCCAGGGTGATAGATTGAGACTCTGTCTCAAAAAATATCTAATTGGTCATATACACTATTTACTATAACTTTAGAAGTGTGTTTTTCAACCTTTTTTTAATATCATGGCACACTTGAACATACGTATAAACTTTGTGGCACACTTAAATTATGTTGATCAAAAAAAGAGTAAAAAAAAAAGAATATGCTTACTATGCTTTGAACTTCTTTCAAATATAATTTAATTGATGATCTTTAAAATTTTTTACAGCACGCCTAAGATTCTAATGTGGCACACCAGTGTGCTATGCAGCCCATCGGTGGAAAATCACTGCATTAGAATGTGAGGACTTTTCTTTACTAATAGCAATACAAGCATAGCTCTGAGCCTGTACTGCTCAGAGAAATTTCTAAGATTTCTGAATATTTTGTAGCCAACAAAATATACTGTACATTTTTAGTTTCTCAAGGCAATATCACGTAGGACTGTACACAGCTGAGTATATAAAAGTGCATGTCTTGGTGGTATCATTTTAGTACTTGCAAAGAGAAGAAAGACCATGTCACTTTATGACTCGTCAAGATTCCACTGCTAAATACGCCCAAACAACTCCTCAAAGTGAACAATTCTGTTGAAACTGATATCCTCAGAGCACCAAGAGCAGCTTGTAATTTGAGCAGGCAATTTAGAATAGCTCTAGGGGTCACAGATGTTTAAAAGTTCAGTGTTTACCAGGGTGACTTGGATACTACGGCTAAGTTCTCGTATATGGAAGAGGACAAAATGACTTTCTAAGTTACTTCCGTTTTTAGGGAAGAGGCCTGATTGATAACTGAAAGTCTCAATCAAAATCAACTACTTTCCATAAGTTAATATGATAGGTAAATAGCTCCACAATGGCTCTTTTGAAATGCAGCTCTATTATCTGGAAAGACAGCACATCATGCCATTAGCCTGTGAGAAGAAATTAACTTAGCGAGGTTCTCAGGGAATGAACACCAATAAATATATTTTAATAAAGGAAGAAAATGAATATAAGAAACACCACCTCCTCCCCAGATCTCTGACCAACCCTATAGGCCTAGGGAAGCAACTCCAAAATAGAGAAGGGAGCTTTTGAGGAAGCAGAGACAAAGAGGAGGTCCTGATAAAAATAATGCTTTTCTCTCCAAAGTTCAATAGGGCTCTGCAGAGAACAGTAAAAGGACATTCTTTATGGATCCACAGTGTGTGGATTCACTATTTCTTGCCTCTACTTCTTCTGTAAAGTATGGATAGTAACAGAAGCCACATCTCTGGTAGGGCTAGGATGTCACAGAGACTTCACTGAGATAACACAAAGTATTTAGAACTTTACAATAATATTAACACTACTTAATGTAGACATTCATTAATACTGCAACGGAATGCCTTGACACATTCTACATTTTATATAAAACAGTAGTATTATATCGGTGAATTATTCATATCCCAATAAACCAGCATGCTAGAAAAGAAAATTATTTTGTATGTGGTTTTACTTTCTGCAGCACCATTAAGGATGTTTATAATTTTGTTTTCCTTTCCTGTTCAAATGTCTCAAGCCTTTCCTTCTTATGCTAGAAAATGAATCTCAAACCAATTATAAGAAACTATCTTGAGTTTTTATTCCAAGCAAAGGAACATACTTTTAAATAATAGTACAGATATTTTCCAACTTCTTTTAGATAATATATAAATTCATAAGTCACTTATCATTGCCAAGAAATGGGGGCTCTTGTTGCCATTCCAATAAAGTGAGCATACACAAGAATCTCCTGGTGACTGATAATCTCACGCACAATTTCATTTTCAGTTCCCCGTAGTCTACAAACTGACTTTGAGGAGATTTCACCTGTATGAGGATTTCAGTATTAGACTTTTCTTTGTAATTTTTCTCCCTAATAATGAGATTCTGTGGGTACTTTCTCAGTTATTTCTACTTCCTAGGGTCAGACTACAAAAGTAAAAGTAGAGATTTATGAACTTAATTCCCTAAGGATCAAGATGAAAATATCCACTTTCATTTATACCTATTTTTAAAATTTTTGTGTAACTGGAATTTCCTCCACTTTGCAGAATAATGTCATGGTTTATTTTTTTCTTCCCCCCTCACCTTTTTCTTCATTCTTTCTTCTTTCCTTCTTTTCGTACTCCCTCTCCCCCTCCTATCTTTTATTTTTCATTCTTTACACACTTCCTTCCTTGTTTCTTCCCCCTGTATTTCCTTACTTCTTTCATTCTTCCTTTCTGTCCAGTAGTCCAAAAATAGGTAAAAGTGTTTCCATTCCTGTATGTCTTCCTTTCAATTAGGGAAGCAGTAGTTACTGTTGATGTGTTTAAAATCCCGTATTTTATATGTATATGGGAAGTATTGCATGGAAAGATGCTCATACAATAAATGAAGTAAATACTAAATTAGCTATAATAAAAGTAGTTGAACATGAATCAACTTCCTTTTTGCCATCAAACTAAAAGATCGCAATATACATTTCAATGGTCATGTCAAAGATATACCACATTTATTTGACCTCTAGTACTATTATTATTGTTATCCCAATTCAACTATCACCATGGTAACCATCCAGTCTGTTATTTCCTTCTTGAGAACTAATCACCAATCACCTTTCTCATAGTCTCATAATAATGAAACAAGTTTTCCATAATATACACATGCCACATTTCATTAATCCACTCACTTATTGATGGGAACTTGGGTTGATTCCACACTTTTGCAATTGTAAATTGTGCTGCAATAACAGTCGAGTATAGGTGTCTTTTTGATACAATTTTTTTCCTTGGGGTTAATACCCAATAGTGAGATGGCTGGGTCAAATGGTAGTCTGTTTTTAGTTCTCTGAGGTACAGACAGTCCCAAGTTACAAACATCTTAGTTACATACAACTAGCACTTACTAATGGAGGCTAGTACAGTAAGCTCCCCAGTAACAAACATCCAATTGAGGTATGGTTCGCACTTACTAACAGAGGCTACTATTACAGGTATTAGGTAAATATATTTGTTCCAACTTATGTACAAATTCAACTAAGAGCAAACCTATAGAGCTAATTTCATTCATAACCAGGGGCCTGCCTGTATCTCCATACTATTTAACATTTGTTAAGTTTGTACTAGTTTGCATCCCGATCAAAGGTATATAAGTGTCTATCTCGCTCCACATCCATGCTGTAATATGTTTTGAAGTTTTTTGATATAAGCCATTCTCACAGGAGTTACACGGTATGTTGTTGTGGTTTTTATTTGCATTTTCTTGATGATTAAAGATGTTGAGCATATATTTATTGGCCATTAGTCCATCTTCTTTTCAAAAGCTTCTGTTCATGCTTTTCCCTAATTCTTTTGGGACTTGTTTGATTTTTTATTTGAGTTCTTTATCAATTCTGATTATAGCATGCAAATATTTTCTTCCATTTTATAGGATGTCTGTTCACTTTATTGATTGTTTTCTTGGCTGTGCAGAAGCTTTTTAATTTAGTCAAGTCTCATTTGAAAATTTTCTTTATATCTGTGACTGCCATTGGAGTTCTCTTCATAAATTATTTGCCAAGGCCAATATCTATAAAAGCTTTCCAACATTTTCCTTTAAAGTTCTTATAGTCTCATGCTTTAGATTTAAGTCTGTGATCCATCTTGATTTAATTTTTGTGAGAGGGCAGAGGTAAGGATCCTGTTTTAATATTTTACATGGGGCTAACCAATTTTCCCAGCACCATTAATTAAATAGGGTGCATGTTGTTGTCTGCTTTGTCAAAAATCATATGGAACCATGAGGCTGGTGTTTTAACTGTGTGCTCTGTTCTGATCCATTCATCCTTGTCTCTGTTTTCAAATAAGTACCATGCTGATTCAGTTATTACGGCCTTGTGATATAGCTTGAAGCCTGATAGAGTGATGCCTCCTGAAATGTTCTTTTTGCTTAAACATGGTTTGGCTGTTTGGTGTCTTTTGTGATTTCATATAGAGCATAAAATTATTTTTTCCAGATCTGTAAAAAATGATGTAGGGAGAAAAAAGATGGTGGCCGAGTAGCAGCTTTTGTGCAGCTGGTGCAGCTAGAGTGGGGACAGAGGACCCCAGGCATCTCTGGCCGGGAGGTTCGGCCCAGAGGCTTCCCTTTGGTGATACAGGAGGTCAGTGGGAGACTTTTGGACCCCCTAGGAGGACCAAAGAGGTGGAAAACTGGCACGTGATGGGTGTGTTTGTTTGGTCAGAGGCTGCCTGCAGTTGTAATTACAGCAAGGGCTAGTTTGCAAGCAGGAAAAGCCTTACCTGGGGGCTGTTTTGGGGTTTTTTTTGGACTTGGACACTCAATTGAACTGCCGTGGGAGATCTTGGGCCAGTGTGCGGATGACTTTGGGTGTTGTCTGGGGCCCCAGACTGAGCCGCTGAGCTGGAAAGGAGCTAACATCATTCAGCTGTGGGCTGCCCCTGTGTGTTGTAGCACCAGGATTTGGTGGGAGACCTGGGGCGAGTGATCTATTGACTGAGCTGCCCAAAGCAGGGACTGGGGAAGTGCGGAGATCTCAGTGTTTGGCAGATTGACAGCCGTGCCCTCAGGGACATAGGTGGAGACTGGACTTGGCACACTGGATAAGCAGGCAGCCACGCCAGGAGAGATCCCAGAGATAAGTGCTGTTCCTGGAAAGCTTCTGCTTGGCCAATGTGTATGGCTTGGAGTGTGTTTTGAGTGGGTTGAGGAGTTATTTGGGCTCCTGAACCTGCAGGGTCTGAGTAATCAGCAGTGGACTCCAGCTCCCACCTTGTACAGCTGTATCACATTGTGATTAACATGTCATACCTCAGAAGATCACCTGTTGCCTGGTCAATACCTAGAAAGATATATATATTACTTGGTTGTGGGGTTTTTGTTTTTGTTTTTTGTTTCTTTGTTTTTTTAATTTTAACATGTTTTTTTGACATTTTTTCACCATTCTAGTTTAAATACGATCTTCTACTTTTGCCTTCTTCAACAAATAGAATTTTATTTTTGCTACTGTTTAGGTCCCTGTTATTTCCCCCCCCCCCCAATTCTATCTCATAAGGGTTTCTGTTTGTTTCTTTCGGTTTGATTTACAGTATTTTTGTCTTTCCTCTGTACCTGGTGGCAGTAGGGTACTGAGCTCACTGGCTAAGAGCTGTTGACCTCAAGGGAATCACTCAACCCAGCACCCCCAGAGGTAGGGGGTCTCTAAGGTTGGGCCCTAGTACCCACCACACACCTATATTTCTCCTGTTTCTCTCTTTCACTGCCTCTCTTCTTTTTGTTAATATTTCTTATTACTCACCCCCCTCTTCTTTCTTTCTCTTTCTCTTTCTCTTTCTTTCCTTCTTCCTTTTCTTTTTCCCTTTCTCTCTTCTTTAAATTCTTGTTCCCTTCGTGCTCTTTAATCTTTTCATCCTTCTGGTCTTGCACCAGAAGGACTCATTAAAACATCTGGCCAGTGCCACAGTAACTTAAAGAGCAAAAAGAAGTGAAGGGAAAATTAGGGCAAGGAAACAGATACAAGAAAGCACTCGTGAGGAAGAATCAGCAGAAAAATTCTGGCAACATGAAATCCCAGGCCAGAGTAACCCCTTCTAGGGATTGAGAGATAGCTACTGCAGAAGATCCCTCCTATATGTTAGAAATGACAGAAGGGGAATTTAAAGTTCAGGTGATGAAAACAATAAATGAAATTGCTGAGAAAGTGGAAAACAATCAAAAGCAATGAAAGATATTGCTGACAAAGTGGATAATAACCCAAAGGAAATTCAAAAACAGAAT
>CAUYON010070332.1:0-12717 GCA_963573935.1 Arctocebus calabarensis | reverse complement strand
AAATCCCAAAACCAGAGATGCTGGCATGGATGTGGAGAAAAGGGAACACTTCTACATTGCTGGTGGGAATGCAAACTAATACATTCCTTTTGGAAGGATGTTTGGAGAATACTTAGAGAACTAGAAATAGAACTGCCATTTGATCGTATAATTTCTTTACTAGGTATATACCCAGAAGACAAAAACCCACATTATAACAAAGATATCTTTGTTTATTGTAGCCCAATTCATAATTGCTAAGTCATGGAAGAAGCCCAAGTGCCCATTGACCCACGAATGGATTAACAAATTGTGGTATATGTATACCATGGTATATTATGCAGCCTTAAAGAAAAGATGGAGTCTTTACCTCTTTCATGTACACATGGATGGAGCTGTAACATATTCTTCTTAACAAAGTATCTAAAGAATGGAAGAAAACATATCCAATGTGCTCAGCCCTACTATGAAACTAATTTATAGCCTTCATATGAAAGTTATAACCCAATTATAGCACAAGAATATAGGGAAAGAGTAAAGGAAGAAGAGGAGAAAAGAGAGGATGGGTGGAGGGAAGGTAATTGGTGGGACTACACCTATGGTGCATCTTAGAAAGGTACAGGTGAAACTTACTAAATAAGAAAATGCCATGAAGGCTATGTTAACCAGTTCGATGAAAAGATTTCAAATTGTATATAAAAGCAGCCCATTGTATCCCATGATTGCATTAATGTGCACAGCTATGATTTAACAAAAAATAAATAAATAATAAACACTATCCCATGCTCGGCGTCTGTAGCTCAGCGGCTAGGGAACTGGCCACATACACCGGGGCTAGTGGGTTCGAACCCAGCCCAGACCTGCCAAACAACAATGACATCTGCAACAAAAAAATAGCCAGGCATTGGGGTGCCTGTAGTCCAGTGGTTCTCAACCTGTGGGTCATGATCCATTTGTAATAATGAAAACACATCCTGCATATCACATGTTTACATTATGATTCATAAAAGTAGCAAAATTATAGTTATCAAGTAGTAACAAAAATAATTTTATGGTTGGGAGTCACCACAACATAAGGACCTGTATTAAAGGGTTGTAGCATTAAGAAGGTTGAGAACCACTGCATCCCAGCTATTTGGGAGAGTGAGGCAAAGAGACCTGCTTAAACCCAAGAGTTTGAAGTTGAGCTGTGACTCCATGGCACTCTACTGAGGGCAACATTCTATCTCAAAATAAAATAAAATAAATAAATAAATAAATACTATCCCATGCCCTCTATGATGTTGCATTTATATAATTTTTGATTAATTATTCAATATAAAATCAGCCATATGAAAGTTTGGCAGACAGTAAAAAATGAACAAACATCATCATTTCTTTCTTTTTAAAAAATGTTTAAATTATCTTATTTCAAATTATTAATTAAGGAGTTACAAGTGTTTTAATTACATGGATACTTACATAATGCTTAAGCTAGGACTTCGGTGTGCCCATCACTGGCGTAGGTAAATTTTTAATCCCTAGACAACCTTTCTACCCAAACCCCTCCTAGGTTTTTCATGTCCTTTATATCCCTTTGTGCCCATGTGCACCCACCTGTAAGTGAGGCTATCTGGTGTTTGGTTTTCCACTCCTGAGATACTTCACTTAGCATAATGCTCTCCAGTCCTCTCCACACTGCTGCAAAGACATTGTTTTATTCCTTTTTATGGCTGAGTAGTGCTCCATGGTATATATATGCCACATTTTCTTTATTAACTCATAGACAGAAGGGCACTGAGGTTGATTCCACATCTTTGCAGTTGTGAACTGTGCTGGGATAAATATTCGAGTGCAAGTGTCTTTTTGATAAAATGATTGTATTTCCTTTGGGTAGATTCCCAGAAGTGGACTAAATTGTAGGACTACATTCATTTATTTGAGAACTCTCCATACTATTTTCCATACACGTTGTGCTAATCTGCAGTCCCACCAACAGTGTATAAGTATTACCTTCTCTCTGTATCTATGCCATCTATTGTTTCCTGACTTTTGAATAATAGCTATTCTAACAGGCATAAGGTGTATCTCACTGTGGTTTTAATTTCCGTGTCCTTGATAGTGATTTAGAGCATTTTCCCATGTTTTTTGTCCATTTGTCTATCTTCTTTCAAAAAATTTCTCTTCATGGCTTTTACCTACTTTTTGGTGAGTTCTTTTTTTTCTTACTGAATTGAATTCTTTGTAGATTCTAGATATCAGTCCTTTGTTGAATGTATAATTTGTGAACACTTTCTCCCATTCTCTGTGCTGTGTATTCACTCCTAGTTCCTTCACTGTGTAGAAGCTTTTTAATCTAATTAATTCTCATTTATTTCTCTTCATTGTTGCTATATTTGGCTTTGAGGTCTTGGTCATAAATTATTTGCTGACATCAATGTCTGAGTTTTCCTATTTTCTTCTAGAATTTTTATGGTTTTGTGCCTTACATTTAAATTGTTAATCCACCTTGGATTCATTTTTTACATGGTAAGAGATAAGGATCCTGTTTTATTCTTCTGCATGTGGCTATCCAGTTTTTTTCAGCAACATTAAGTGAATAGGGCTTCCTTCCCCAGCGTAAATTGGTGTTTGCTTTTGTTATGCCCAGTCCTGAGTTCCCAGAGACAACCAAGGAGCCAGTCTTCCGATGCAAAAACAAGAGGGTAGCTTTATTCAAGCGCGGCGTGCTTGGACCTCCAGAATCTCGGCTCAGCGAGATCAAGCTGAAGGTCCGGTTCTAGGGGAGGGGGAACTTTTTATAGATTTCAGGGGGCAGGTGGGGTTAGTCTTTAGCGTCCCTGGGAGGCTCCAGGTGATGCCCATTTGATAAGCTGACGGCCTGTGGATAGGCTAAGGGGAGAATCGCCTGATTTTTGAGAAAGTGAAACTCATCTCTTTGGAGTCAAAACTGTGTTTGGTGTTTGGGATTGAAACTGTCAAAACAGTTTCTTAAGATGGCTTTGGTCTTTGCAAGATGGTCCAGTTTTTGTTCCTTTCACTTTGTCAAAGGTCAGTTGGTTGTGTGTAGATGGTTTTCTTTCTGGTTTCCACATCATGTCCCATTGGTCAATATTTTTACTTTCACCTCGGCATCAGGCTGTTTTGGAGTCAGGTAAGTGATGAGTCCAGATTTGTTCCTTTTGCTTAGCATTGCTTTGGCTACTTAGGCTCTTTTTTCAGTTCCAAACAAAGCATAGAATTGTTTTTTCTAGATCTGTGAAATATGTTGTTGGTGTTTTGATAGAGATTGTGTAAATCACCCAAAGTTATTTACAATATTCATTCTTACAATCCATGAGCAGGGGATGTTTTTTCAATGGTGTCATTTCTGATTTCTTGCATCAGTGTTTTGTAGTTCACCTTGTAGAGGTCTTTAAGCTCCTTTGTTAAGTATATTCCTAGGTATTTTATTTCCTTTGTAGCTATTGTGAACGATATTGAGTCCTTGATTTATTTGACTCCACTGGAAAGTTACTAACTTAAAGAAATGCTATTGATTTGTGTACATTGATTTTGTAACCTGAGACTTAGGTGAATTTATTTATCAATTACAGGAGTCTTCTGGGAGAGTCTTTAGGGTTTTTAGATTCAAAATCATACCATCAGCAAAAGGGATAGTTTGACCTCCTGTTTCCTGATTTGGATGCCTTTTAGTTCACTCTTTTGCATAATTACTCTGTGACTTCCAATATCATGTTGAATAGAAGTAGGGACAGTGGATGCCCTTGTTTTGTTCCAGTTCAAACTGGGAATACTTTCAATGTCTTCTCATCCAGGATGGTGTTTACTGTAGGTTTGTCATATACGGCTTAAAATTGTAAAAATTTTAAGATTTGTTCCTAGTGTGTCCACTCTGTTGAGTTTTTATCATGACAGGGTTTGGGGTTTTGTTGTTATTGTTTTTCTGGATTTTTATCAAATGCTTTATCTACATCTATTGAGATGATCATGTGGTCTTTCTTTCTTTTTATGTGGTAAATAATGTTTATTGATTTGCACGTGCTGATCATCGTGCATCCCTGGGATGAAACCTACCCTTGATCGTGAAAGATTATCTTTTCTATGTACTATTGAATTCTTTTTGCTAATATTTCGGGGGGGGGGTGTATGTTTGTTTTGTATTTTTTATTTCTTTTTTTCCTACCCCCTTCCCTTCCCTTCCTATCCCCTTTCCCCATATTCTTGGGCTATAATTGGGTTGTAGCTATCACATAAAATCTATAAATTGGTTTCATAGTAGGACTTGAGTACATTGGATACTTTTTCTTCCATTCTTGAGATAATTTGTTAAGAATAATATGTTCCAGCTCCATCCATGTAAACATGAAAGAGGTAAAATCTCCGTCTTTCTTTAAGGCTGCATAATATTCCATAATGTGTATATACCACAATTTATCAATCCATTCGTGGTTCAGTGGGCACTTGGACTTCTTCCATGACTTAGAAATTATGAATTGGGCTGCAATAAACATTCTGGTACATATATTTGTTATAATGTGATTTTTGGTCTTCTGGATATATACCCAATAGAGGAATTATAGGATTGAATGGCAGGTCTATTTTTAAATCCCCAAGTGTTCTCCAAACATCTTTCCAAAAGGAACGTATTACTTTGCATTCACAACAGCAGTGCAGAAATGTTCCCTTTTCTCCACATCCATGCCAACATTTCTGGTCTTGGGATTTTGTGATGTGGGCTAATTTTACTGGAGTTAGATGATATCTCGAAGTAGTTTTGATTTGCATTTCTCTGATGATTAAGGATGATGAGCATTTTTTCATATGTCTGTAGGCCATGTGCTTATTTTCTTGAGAGAAGTTTCTCAAGTTCCTTCCCCAACCTGAGATGGGATCACTTGTTCTTTTCTTGCTAATACATTTGAGTTCTTGGTGGATTCTGATTATCAAACCTTTGTCAGAGACATAACTTGCAAATATCTTCTCCTATTCTGAGGGCTGTCTGCATGCTTTATGTACTGTGTTCTTGGCTATGCAGAAGATTTTTAGTTTGATCAGGTCCCAGTAATGTATTTTTGGTGTTGCTTCAATTGCCTGTGGAGCGGGAGTTCTCCTCATAAAATGTTTTCCCAGGCTGAATTCTTCAAGTGTTTTCCCTGCACTTTCTTCTAGTATTATTATAGTTTCATGTCTTAAGTTTAAATTTTAATCCAGTGAAGAGCTTATCTTAGTTAATGGTGAAAGGTGTGGGTCCAGTCTCAGTCTTCTACAGGTCACCAGCTAGTTCACCCAGCACCATTTGTTAAATAGGGAATGTTTTCTCCAATGAATGTTTTTAATTGGCTTGTCAAAGATCCAATAATGGTAAGTAGCTGGGTTCATCTCTTAGTTCTCTATTCTGTTCCATACATCTACCTCTCTCTTTTTTGTGCCAGTACAATGCTGTTTTGATCACTATCGATTTATAGTATAGTCTGAGGTCTGGTAGCATAACTCCTCCTGCTTTGTCTTTATTTCTGAGTAATGTCTTGGCTATTTGAGTTTTTTCTGATTCCATATAAAATAAAGTATTATTTTTTTGATGTCTTCAAAGTTTGACAATGGAGTTTTAATAGGAATTGCATTAAAATTGTATATTGCTTTGGGTAGTATAAACATTTTAACAATGTTGATTCTTCCTAGTCATGAGCATGGTATATTTCTCCATTTGTTAACATCTTGAGCTATTTCTTTTCTTAGAGTTTCATAATTCTCTTTATAGAGATCTTTCACAGCCTTTGTTAGGTAAACTCCCAAATATTTCATCTTCTTTGGCACTACTGTGAATGGGGCAGAGTCCTTGGTTATTTTTTTGGCTTGGCTATTGTTGGTATACATAAAGGCTACAGATCTATGAGTGTTGATTTTGTAACCTGAGGCACTGCTGTATTCCTTGATCAGTTCTAAGAGTTTTGACGTTGAGTCCCTGGGATTGTCCAGGTATAGGATCATATCATCAATGAAGAGTGAAAGTTTGATCTCTTCTGACCCAATGCAGATACTCTTGATACCTTTTCTTGCCTAATTTTGGCTAAGACTTCCATTACAATGTTAAAAAGCAGTGGAGACAATGGGCAACCTTGCCTGTTCCCGATCTGAGTGGAAATGATTTCAATTTAATTCAATTCAATACAATATTGGCTGTGGGTTTGCTATAGATGGCCTCTATCAGTTTAAGATATGTCCCTTCTATACCCATTTTCTTAAGTGTTCTGATCATGAAAGGATGCTCAATATTATCAAAAGCTTTTTCTGCATCAATTAAGAGAATTATATGGTCTTTGTTTTTTAATTTGTTTATGTGCTGAATTATATTTATAGATTTATGTATATTGAACCAGCCTTGAGACTTTGGGATAAAACACACTTGGTCATGGTGTATACTTTGTTTGATGTGTTTCTGGATTCTGTTTGTTAGGATCTTGTTGAATATTTTCAAATCAATATTCATTAGTTATATTGATGTATAATTTTCTTTTCTTGTTAGGTCTTTTCTTGTTAGGTTGATTCTTAGGTTTGGGGATCAAGGTGATGTTCACGTCATAGAATGTGTTGGGTAGTATTCCTTCTTTTTCTTTATTTTGAAAAAGGTTGAGTAATATAGGTACTAGTTCCTCTTTAAAGATTTGGTAGAATTCTGATGTGAAGCCATCTGGTCTGGGGCTTTTCTTTTTAGGGAGAATTTGTATAGTTGGTGCTATTTCAGAACTTGATATAGGTCTGTTCATCATTTCCACTTCATTCTGGCTAAGTCTAGGAAGGTGGTGTGCTTCCAAGTATTGGTCTATTTCCTTCAGATTTTCGTATTTCTGAGCATAGAGTTTCTTGTAATATTTATTAAGGATTTTTTGAATTTCTGAAGAGTCTGTTGTTATTTCATCTTTACCATTTCTGATTGATGCAATTAGAGATTTTACTCTTTTTTTCCATTTTAGTATTTAATTATGGTTGTGATCTATTTCCAGAGAGCTGGTGTGCTCCTTTGAGGGTGTCTTGTCACTCTGATTTTTCATACTTCTAGATTTCTTGCACTAATTTTTTTCTCATCTGGAGCAGCTGTCACTTCTTGTTTTGGATATTCTTTTTTTGAGATGGGGCTTACACACACACACTCATAATCTTAAGAATGTGTCTGTGGCATATGTGGGGTAAGAACCTTTGGCTTTGCTTGTGGATACTTTGATGGGTGTCTAGTTCTGGATGGACACTTCCATTACAGATATCCTTTTTGTGATGGTTTCTCAATTCCTAGTTATTTGTAGGTGATGTTGTACCATGTGCAGTGAGCATATTTCCTGTCTTTTGTTGACAAGGGAAGCTAGAAATCTTTGACATCCTTTGTGTTTCCCTAGCCCTATGGTGTGAATTTTATTGGCAATTCCAGTTAATCTCTGAGACAGTAGAAAGTGCTTAGGGTTAACAGTCAATCATTCTCCATTCCATGGGACTTCAAGTTCATCTCTGTCAAATCTTGCTCTATAACCTCTTCCCATGGAATCTCCAATATGTTCCGGCACTTTTCCCTCAGAATTATACCTAAGCTATGTTTTGTTCTGTTTTTTTCAACTAAAACTTTCCCTTCTTTGTGAGATGATCTGGCAACTGATGTCAGCCATCTTGCCATGTGGTCTCTCTGAAAGATCATTTCTAATCCCAGTCCAGAAAAACCACATTTTAAGGTATTTCCTTCCAGGCTTTTTTCCATGTATTTTAATAGTTGCAATCATATGAAATGTATAATTTTCTTTTTTCTTTTTCTTATTTAGTATTTGATCGTAGGCATTTTGCCATATTACTAAGAACTTCATAAATATCATCATTTTAATGAGTAGTTAGCATTCCATTGTATTTATTCATTTTGTAACAAGTATTTATTGAGAACCTATTATAGTTAGATGCTGCTTTTCATGCTAGAGTTACTCTAGTAGATAAAACAGACAATTTCACGAAGTTTCTGTGCAGTGCTAAGAGTTGTGGTGGAAATTGGAGTGGACTGAGGAGAAAACATGAAATAGAAAAGGGGGAGGCAGTATCTATAAACTTTTAAGAAGGTTAGCTATAAAACAGCAGTACCTGAAGAAACAGGAAGGATCAAGGCTATAGCTCATTTTACTCAATTATTGCACTAATGTGGAAATACAAACTTGTATTGTAAATGAACTTTTGGACATTTCATAATACTTAAAAGCAACTTTTACTAAAAGCAGCTTCTAAATTATTTTTGATTAGTCTATTTTGATTTCAGGTGGCTGCAATAATCTCGTGGTCTTTAAAAGGACATAAACAGAGAACTGAGTTTCAAGATCAGGGCCAGTGATACTAAGTCTTGATGCAAAACTCTCCTTTGGATATCATATAATCACTTCACAATAACCATCCATCTCACTTTAAGGGAAGAATTTGATAGAAACCATCTCTGTCTTGAATCTTATTGAACTATTTTTTATTATTTTTTTTTTCAGAGAGATAGGGTCTTGCTATAACTCAGGCTAGAGAGCAAATGGCATAATCATATCTTGCTGTGTCCTCAAATTCCTGGTCTCAAGCAATCCTCCTGCCTTGACTTTCTGAATATCTGGGACTACAGATGTGTGCCACCATGCCCAGATAATTTTTTAAATTTTATTTAGAGATTAAGTCTTGCAATATTGCCCAGACTAATCTTAAAATCCCAGCTTCAAACAATCCTAAGGTTAAAGGCATGAATCACCACACTTCACCAACAATTTTTGGTGATTTTGATTGTTTGTTTATTTATTTTTAAGGCAGTGGAGAAGGAATTGTTCTTACAGACTGTTATACTGTCTGTAAAGGAACATGTTTTATGATTCCTTCCCAATCCTTGTTTTCCCACAGCCCTGCTGAGGAACAGTGGCCATGATTTGAGCACATGGCCCTGCTATTCCCTTTCCCGACATGGGACCAACCCACTGACCACACCTGAGTGAATCCAGAGTAAGCTCTGACAAAGTAGCCGACATCCCTGAATAGCTTAAAAATTAGACTCCTCTCTTAATAACATTAATTTGTGAACTGAAGTGTTGAGACAAATAGCAGTGAAGGTAGTAACTTAGGTAGAGTCAGAATCAGAGACCTTAGTCATGGAAAACCATGTAAGCTGGAACTCTGGAACCCTACACAGGCTTAGCTGACCCAATAGAGAAAGGATCACAGAGAGATGTTCACACAGAAGCACAGAGGGGAATGCTAATTCTTGATCTTCCAAATCCCTCAACTGAGACAACTAAAATATCAACTAAAATTTTTAGAAATTCATTAAATGAAGAATTTTGTCCCTAGCTTATTTTAATTAAGATATTGACCTCCAATTCCATCCATGTTGCTGTAAATTTCATTATTTAATTTTTTGTGACTGCGTAGTGTTCCATTTTTATATATATACCACATTTCTTTATCCATCCATCCAGTGATGAACACTTAGGTTGAGTCCGCATCTTTGTCTTTGAGTGCACCATGGGCATTCCTTCTCACAGTGATCAGTGCACCTTGGGCATTCCTTTTCACTGTGAGCAGTGCACCATGAGCATTCCTTCGATGTTCTGATTTCTTTCCTTTTGGTAGATATTCTGTAGTGGGACTGCTGGATCTAATGGTGATTCTATTTAGTTTTTTAAGAAATAACATACTGTTTTCTACTGTGGCCGTACTAGTTTATATTCCCACCAGCAATGTATAAAAGTTTCCTTCTTTCTGTATCCTCACAAATTTTTGTCTTTTTAATAATAACCATTCTGAATGGGGTAAATTCTCACTCCGTTTTTGATTTGTGGGTCTCTGACTATCAATGATGTTAAGCATGCTCCTTGTATATATGTTGGTCATTTGTATGTCTTCTCTTGAAAAATATCTATTCGTGATCCTTTGCCTACTTTTTTTAAATGTTTTTTTTATTTTACTGAATCATAGCTGTGTACATTAATGCAATCATGTGGTACAGTGTGTGGGCTTCACATACAATCTGAGATATTTTTATCAACCTGATTGACATAACATTCATTAGATTTTCTCATTTACTATGTGAAAATATTTTTGATGTGTATTTAGAAGTTTTCTCCTGACCCTTCAAATATGCACCACAAGTGTGATCTTACCCTTTATCCTCTCTCCCCCCACCCTCTCCCTCCTCTTCCCTCCCTCTCCCCTTTCCCCGTCTTCTTGTGCAATAATTGGGTTGTAGCCTTCACTTGAAAGATATAAATTTGCTTCATATTAGGGGTGTATACATTGGATACTTTTTCTTCCATTATAGAGATACTTTGCTAAGGAGAACATGTTCCAGCTCCATCCATGTAAATATGAAAGAGGAAAAATCACCATCTTTCTTTAAGGCTGCATAATATTCCATGGTATACATGTACCACAGTTTATTAATCCATTCCTGGGTCGATGGGCTCTTGGGCTTCTTCCATGATTTAGCAATTATGAATTGGGCTGAAATAAACAATCTGGTACAGATATCTTTGTTGTAATGTGATTTTTGGTCATCTGGGTATATACCAAGTAAAGGAATTATAGGATCAAATGGCAAGTTTACTTTTAGATCTCTGAGTTTTCTCCAAACGTCTTTCCAAAATGGATGTATTAGTTTGCATTCCCACCAGCAATGTAGAAGTATTCCCTTTTCTCCACATCCACGCCAACATCTCTGGTTTTGGCATTTCATCATGTGGGCTAATCTTACTGGAGTTAGATGATATCTCAAGGTAGTTTTGATTTGCATTTCTCTGATGATTAAGGGATAATGAGCATTTCTTCATGTGTCTGAAGGCCGTGCGCCCATCTTCTTTAGAGAAGTTTCTTTTCAGATCTTTTGCCCATCCTGAGATGGGATCTCTTGTTCTTTTCTTGCAAATACATTGGAGTTCTCTGTGTATTCTGGTTATTAAACCTTTGTCAGAGGCATAATTTTCAAATATTCTTTCCCATTCTGAGAGCTGTCTGCTAGCAATACTTACTGTGTTCTTGGCAGTGCAGAAGCTTTTTCGTTTCATCAGATCCTAGTAGTGTATTTTTGATACTGCTTCCATTGCCTTGGGGGTCCTCCTCATGAAGTATTCGCCCAGGCCATGCTTTCAAGAGTGTTCCCCGCACTTTCTTCTAGTATTTTTATAGTTTCGTGTCTTAAGTTTAAATCTTTAATCCAGTGTGATTCTATCTTCTTCTATCTTCATTAGTGGTGAAAAGTGTGGGTTCAATTTCAGTCTTCTACAGGTAGCCAGCCAGGTTTCCCAGCACCATTTGTTAAATAGGGAGTCTTTTCCCCACTGAATGTTTTTAATTAGCGTGTCAAAGATCAAATAGCGGTAAGTAGTTGGGTTTATCTCTTGGTTCTCTATTCTGTTCCAAACATCCACCTCTCTGTTTTTGTGCAAGTACCATGTTGTTTTGATCACTATCGATTTATAGTACAGTCTCAGGTTTGGTAGCGTGATCCCTTCTGCTTTGTTTTTATTTGTAAGTAATGTCTTGGCTATTCGAGGTTTTTTCTGATTCCATACAAAATGAAGCAATATTTTTTCAAGGTCTTTAAAATATGACAATGGAGCTTTAATAGGCATTGCATTAAAATTGTATATTGGAGTATGGACATTTTAACAATATTGATTCTGCCCAACCATAAACATGGCATGTTTTTCCATTTGTTGACATGTTCAGTGATTTCTTTTCTGAGTTTCATAGTTCCCTTTATAGAGATATTGCACTTCCTTTGTTAGGTAGACTCCCAAATATTTCATCTTCTTTAGTGCTACTGTGAAAGGAATGGAATCTTTGACTATTTTCTCGACTTGGGTGTTATTAGTGAATATAAAGGCCATAGATTTATGAGTGTTGATTTTGTAGCCTGATACCTTGCTGTATTCCTTGATCACTTCTAAGAGCTTCACAGTAGAAACCCTGGTGTTTTCCAGATATACAATCACATCGTCTGTGAAGAATGAAAGTTCGATCACTTCGGATCCTATGTGGATACCCTTTATTGCCTTTTCTTCCCTAATTGCAATGGCAATTTCCATTACAATGTTAAAGAGCAATGGAGACAATGGGCAACCTTGCCTGGTTCCTGATCTAAGTGGGAAAGATTTCTATTTAACTCCATTCAATACAATATTGGCTGTGGGTCTGCTGTAGATGGCCTCTATCAATTTAAGAAATGTCCCCTCTATTCCCATTTTCTTTAGTGTTCTGATCATGAAAGGATACTGGATATTGTCAAAGGCTTTTTCTGCATCAATTGAGAGAATTATGTGGTCTTTATTTTTTAATTTGTTTATGTGCTGGATTATATTAATTGATTTACATATATTGAACCAGCCCTGAGATCCTGGGATAAAGCCTACTTGGTCATGATGTATAATTTGTTTGATGAATTGCTGAATTCTGTTTGCTAGGATTTTATTAAATATTTTTGCATCAATATTCATTAGTGATATTGGTCTATAATTTTCTTTTCTTGTTGGGTCTTTTCCTGGCTTGGGGATCAAGGTGATGTCTGCTTCATAAAATGTGTTGGGTAGTATTCCATCTTTTTCAATATTTTGGAAGAGGTTTGTTAATATAGGTACTAGTTCTTCTTTAAAGGTTTGGTAGAATTCTGACGTGAAGCTGTCTGGTCCAGGGCTTTTCTTTTTAGGGAGTTTTTGTATAGTTGATGCTATTTGAGAACTTGATATAGGCCAGTTCAACTTTTCCATTTCATTC
>CAUYON010070330.1:0-12911 GCA_963573935.1 Arctocebus calabarensis | reverse complement strand
ACCAGAGGCTCCAATTGCCAAAAAGGCTGGACAACTGCTGAGGAGACACCTGTGCCTTGGTGTCTCCTTCACTTCACACTTAGGACTAAATGTGGAACCCCCATCTCCTTTGCCTAGGTCAATTCTTGTGAATTTCCTAGGCCTCAATTCCAGGAATGGACTGTATCCATTCATTGACACATTCATTCACCTTGCCCCCAGCGGAAGGGATTGTATTCATTCGTTTCCTGGCCAAGGAACCCATACACCTATATATACCCTGAGACTAAAGGCCTAAAAGAGGAGATGGGGAAAGACCGGGAGAGATACGGAGAGAGCTTCTCTCTCCCCACTAGAATTCTCTCCCTCTACCAGGAGCCTTAGTGTTTTCTGTATTCTTTTCTGTGAATAAATTCTGTCTTACCACAAAGAGGTGAGGGGAATAATGTAATGAAGAATAATAAAATACATGTTAATTAAAAAAAAAAAAAAGACAGGCTGGTAGGGACGGGAAGGGACACAGTGCCCCAGGGCAGAATGTCAAAACCCACGTGGGGTGAGGAGGGCATGGCAGCCCAGCACTGGCAGCCAGAGAGACCAGTGGATCGCAGAAGAGACAGGATTCGGAAGGCATCCATTCAAAGGACAGCCCGGCAGGCGGAATGACAAGGGTGGACGCGCAGGAGTGAAGCCCAACACAGTGAATTGATTAACACCCAAGGGGCCGAGGACAATGCCTGTGAAAGTGGGTAGGGGAGAAGGGGCAGCGCAGGACTCGGTGTTAGGAGCCACATGTGGGTTGTTCTGTGAGTCCCCGTCAACCAGACCATGTCTTCATAACGCTGATATTTCAGTATCTAGATTATATCTCCCACCAAAGAGAGAAAGAAGGTGTGGGTTCATATCAATAGGGTGACATTGATGATATTGAAGAAAAGAAAATTCGCCACAATAGTCACTTTCTGTCATAAAACATTTTTGAGTTGTCTGAACAACTGTCAGTTTTCATCCAGTTTTGCTGGTCACAGTGTCTTGCTTGTCTTCCTGAACTTGAAGCAAAGACTCTTCAGCTGTGTCTGTGTCATGGGGTTTGTGAGCTCAAGGCATTACTCTTGGCATTCATGTTCAGGCCAAACAAAGGCGATTTTGATGGCTGGTTCACCTCACAGGGCTCTAACAAAGGAGACTGGCCTTGGAAAATAGTAAAAATTCAGCAAACCCCAAGACCAGGGTCCCGCCTTCTCTTCACATCCACGAGAGATACTCAAACTTGGGCAAATACTCTTTTCCACCTGGATCCTATACCTCAGAATCTTTTTCAATACAGGATTCCAATTCTCCATTATCAGTCAATAGAAATTAGCACAAAAGATGAAAATTTATGTACCGATCTTGATATAAAAATAATTGAAATTTTTGTTTAGTGTGAGCTATCATGTATTAAGGAAAAGAAAATGCAACAAGAAACCAAAATTGACTCAAGACCTGTGGGAAGGAGCAAGATGGAGACCTTGGAAATACTTTTAAATCATGGAATTTATAAGGTACAATTCTTACATCAAATTCAACATTAGCCCTCTCCAGCCCCAAGAAACTCTTTCAGTGCCGATGTGGCTTACTTTGGAGGAATATAATATATTTTTTTAATTTTTACTAAATCATAATTGCATACATTAGTGCAGTCATGGGGCACAATGTGCTGACTTCATTTACAATCTGAAATATTTTCATTGAACTGTTTAACGTAACCTTCATGGCATTTTTAGTATGTTTCACCTGTACCCTTCGAAGATGCAGGAATCACCTGAACATTCCACATGACAGGTCAAGAGCAAAGCCCACTTCCCTTTCCCCTGGGGCACATTGGCCTTTTCTAAAACCAGTGATTTGGCAGCCATGCAACATCCAATGAGAGCGCTCCTTCTAGCACAACCATTTCTTTCAAAGCCCCAGGGAGGCAGGGCAGAATCCAGGGGTAGGGAGAAAGGAAAAGTGTTCTCTATGCGGTGTGAGAGAATGTATGTTACTGACTTTAAAGTTGTGGATGATGCCGGTAATAGTAGCAGCTGCTAATGGTCTGGGTGCTTTCGGAGCATGGGGTCATTCCACAGTTTAAAGTGGGTGTTTTAGCTCTGTTTTATAAATAAAGCACTGCAGTTTACAGCCACAAGCTATTTCTCAGCATCACACAGAGCTGAGATTCAAACTCCAGCTTGCCAGGCTTGG
Organism: Arctocebus calabarensis; assembly: GCA_963573935.1. Taxonomy (NCBI): domain Eukaryota; kingdom Metazoa; phylum Chordata; class Mammalia; order Primates; family Lorisidae; genus Arctocebus; species Arctocebus calabarensis. Next base: position 10,706 of record CAUYON010070330.1, on the reverse strand, counting down.
AAAACTGGGTCCTTAATTCATATGTAAAATTGTCCCTCTACCCCATGCAAAAAAAGCAGTGAAGAGAAGGGTATTTCAAAGAAGGCAAATGCAGATGATATTTGGAAGATTAAAACTCCATTGCTCACAAAACTTGGGCATTTCCCTGGCAGGTCTTTATTCCCTCCACTCCCCACCCCCATTGGAAATTAATTATTAATTCATATGAGCTTGTCAGTCAGGCAAAGAGAATGACAAATACTGTCTTTAAGTGGAGAAAATGCTTCCCTGGGGGAATGGAAAGGGTTTGTAGCTAAGGAGAGTGCCTGAGAGGAATGAGAAATGAAGCAAGTTTCAGGATCCCCCGCAGACCCTGCGGCCCCCTCAGTTGGAGGGAATGCTCAGAGGCAGAACTCCCCAGAACTCAGAGCTCGGGAAGAAGTAGCCAACAGTGCTTCTTCCACTGGCATATCACTAGTCGGAGGAGTCTCACAGAGCTAGCAACATAAAACTGTGTGTGGAGAAGAACAAAGGAATAAATACCACCCTAAGCCTAATTCAAGTTCTGATAGATGCCAATGAAAGGGACGGCTGGTCATGCTGTGTTTCCCTGTGATTCCAAAAGAAGAGAGGCTTAAGATGAATTGCATTATAGGACAGACTGAAATAAAGATTGGAGCAGAAAATAACAAGAATACGAAAGACAATGAGCAAAACCATGAAGAGGAGAACTGAGCCATTAACGGGTTTTGTGGGGGTGGGACGGGGGTCTCCCAGAGGTAACTCTAGAGAATAATGAGGAGGGAAGTGGAAGATGAGAGGAAATGCTATGACTTTAATGCAGCAGTATGTTAAAGAGGAGTTCAGAATGAAGTCTGCAGTGGCCTTTTAGAGCTGCAAGGTTGCATGTTCAGTTTTTCAACATATTGTACATTTATTTCAAGAAGTCTAAGTGCTCTACAAATATAGCAGAACCTCCATGGTTGACCACCTCCCTACCCTGACCACCTTCTTAAGTTGACCCAATTTTCTTTTTTTTTTTTTTCTTGAGACAGAGTATTACTTTGTTACCCTGGTAGAGTCCTGTGTGTGGTGTTTCAGCCCACAGCAACCTCAAAAGTCCTGGGCTCAAGTGATTCTCTTGCCTCAGCCTCCCAAGTACCTGGGACTACAGGTGCCTGCCACATTGTCTGGCTAAGTTGACCCAATTTTTCATAGACTGAACATGCATGTATCAGTACAGTTGGCCTCGTTTATTATGTTGACCACCTCTATATGTTATCACAGTCCCTTGTGTGGGCAACTTACAGGGTTCTACCATATCAACTCATTTAATTCTCATAAAAATTCAATGTTATAATATAGGTAGTATTATTAAACCCATTTTACAGATGAGAAAATTGAAACACAGAGTAGAACTAACTTGCCAAGAACACACAGGTGAAACATGGAGAAAATCAGTGACACGATGGTAGTCGGGGACCAGAGCACACTTGTCTTCACTACGATCCCTTGCTGCCATCCTGGTTTATCACACATCAGAAACAGGACACAATTATTTGACACTAAGGGATTACATATCTTTGTATTATGTCATGAAATTTTTTGGCTATTATTTCAACCACTCATCAAGAGCAGAGAATGTCAGTCATGAAAGGAATTATGTTGCCTGCCCTTCCTCCAAAAATTTATAAACTGAATTCCTAACCACAAGAATCTCAGAATGGGACCATACGTGGAAAAAAGGCACTTAGAGAGGTAATTAACTTAAAAGTGAGATGATGAGGGTAGATCTTAATGAAATATTACTAGAGTCCTTATAAGGAGAGGAGATTCAGGCACACACACACACATGCATGCACACACATGAAGAACACCACTGGAGGACATAGGGAAAAGTCAAGACTAGGGAAAAACACATTTTTGTTGTTTAAGCCACCCCTAGCAAACTAATAGAGTGTCTAATAATCTAAACTACTAATTGCTGTGATTTGAACTGACCACAGAGATTCTCAGAAAAAGGTAAATCCAGCACTATATGAAAAAGACTTAAAGGTATGCAAGTTAGTATTTAGAAGAAAAATGATTTATCTTCTTGTATGCATGAGAACTAGGACAGTAATAGCACAAACGCAGAGGGGATAAATGGAATGAAAAAACAACACTATATTCTTTAGGAAGTGGTAAAAGAAGTAATTGAAAGTTGAAGGAATTAAGTCAAAGATGCATGTTGTAATCTACAATAGATGCTAAAAGGATAATTCAAAATGATATAATTTAAAAGCTGATAACTGAGACAAAGAAAATACTTTCTTACTACAAAGAAGGCAAAAGGAAGCAATGAAGGAACAAAGAACAAATGAGACAAGTAAAAACCAAATATCAATGTACCAGACATAAATATAATGCTATATAATTATAATCACATTGATTTGGACTACATATTTTATTTTAAAAATACTAATTTCAGGCTAGACAAGAAACCAAAACCCAATTATATTCTGCTTATAAGATATACTGAAATTAATTTTAAAATAAGAATGCCTCTCAATTAAAAGAATAGGAAAAATATACCATTAAAACATTAGCTAAATGATAGCTGATAACAAAGTGCACTTGAAGTCAAAAAGTACTACAGGAGAGAAAGAGGGATGTGGCATGGTGATAAAAGGATCATGACATGAAGCTGTAGTTCTGTCAGCTACAGAAGTTTGGTATCATTTCTCAATTAAGAGTTTGATAGAGAACCGTTCTGTTCTCTATCCTGTTCTGTTCTAAAACTACATGCACCTAATAACATAGATTCCAAATATACAAAGGAAAAATTAACAAAAAGAAACAGGTAAGTTCAAAATGACAGGTGGGAATGTAAACACATCTTTCCCAAAAACTTAGAAAACATAGATAAAATATTGGTAAGAATAGAAGATATTTAAAAAATAAAAACAGTCCATTTGACCTAACTAAAATTTATGAAACACTATATCCAACATCAGATGTACATGAAGAATATACAACAAAATAGATGATAAAAAAGCCATCAAGGAAATCTCAACAAATTTTAAAGGATGAAAATAATGGAGAGTATGTTCTACCACCAAAGTAGAATCAAAGTTTAATTTATTTTAAAATCAATAGTGGAAAGACAACTATAAAATCCCTAAATATTTAGAAATAAAACAACACGCTCAGAAATAATCCATGAGTCAAGAGAAAATTACAATGGAAATTAAAAAATGTTCTGAAACAATGAATAATGAAAATCCAAGTTAACAAACTTAGTGGCAGACAAAACAGTGCTTGGAGAAATGTATAGGTTTTAATCATATATTTTAAAAGGGTTAAAGTCAAAGATCAAAGATTTTATCAGTAGAAGAAAGAAGGAGAAATCAATAAAGTAAATCCAAAGAAAATAAAGATAGTAATAAAGACAAGAGCAAAACTTAATGAAATAGAAAAAATAGAATAAATTTTAAGTTGACTTCTTGAAATAGAATAAATTTTAAGTTGACTTCTTAACAAGAATAATAAAATTGATGAACATTTAGCAAGACAGATCAAGAAAGCAGAGAAGGTACAATGAGTAATATTAAGAATTAAACATTCTCTACACATCTTATAGACATTAGAAAAAATAAAATATTATGAACAACTGACTACTTAGATTGAATGGACAGATTTCTTGAAAAATACAAGTTACTCAAATGAATACAAAAATATGGAAAATTTGAGCTCTCTAACATCTGTTAACGAAATTGAGTCCATTATTAAAAACCTTCCCACAAAGAAAACTACAGTCTCCTTTGTCCCCACTGGTGAGTTCTATCAAACTCTTAATTGAGAACTTAACACTAATTCAGAGAGTAGAAAAATAAAGCTTCCCAATTAGATTTGAGACCACCAAGGAGAAAATCATATCCTAACTAAAAAGACCCTAAATAAACAATTAACAAATAAAATCTGGAAACATAAAATGGGTGATAAATTGTTGCCAAGTGGTGCGTTCCCAGCATAAGAGGTTGGTATAACTTTTGAAAGTTGATCGATGTGATTCATGTATTTTATTAAATAAAATAAACATGAGAAATCATATGATCATTGCAGCATGGAAAGCAAATACTTAATAAAATTTAACATCCATGCAAGGTGAAAACTTTTAAAAAAACTTTCAAGGAAACTTATTAACTTAATAAAGTGGTAAAATATTACATACATTCTCCCTGTAGTCAGGAACAACATAATTATCACTTGTCCTCAACCTTCATCATTCCATGCCCTTGCAATAACAAGAAAATAAATAAAGGGAATGCAAATTAGAAAATAAAGGGGGTTGAATAATAGCCACCCAAAGATACTGAGTCCCAATCTCTAAGACTTGAATCTCTTCAGCCAAAGGAAATGCCCTGAGAGGGACTCAGCTGTGACCTGTTAGCTGCAATCATCCTATCAGCTGAGGAGTACCAAACTTTACTTCTGAAAAGGGGATCTGACAAGGGACAATGGCTTTCACCATTCTCTACCAGGTCAGACTCTAACTACAAGCTGTTGGCAGAAGTCCCTGGAATCCTGTCAAATTATTTGCAGGTGTTTTAGTCATTCAGGAGCAAAAAAGCTATAAAATAAGTTTACCCCAAGACATTTTACATTATGAATGTAAAATTTAATTAGTACCTTAACAAATAATTTGTATGTTTAATAACAGTCATACTTTTAAATAATCTGTCTGTGCTAAAAGGGCTGAGCGAATCTTGGTTAGCATTCAATTACTAAGTCCAGCATGGCATCTTGGCTAATGTATTTTCATGTTACTGGCAGATTGTGTTTTATGCTCTTTCATTTATATTTTTTCTCATTATACGTTTGATGCATTGCATTCCCAAATGACATAAAGGGATTACTGTCTCAAACATGATACACTGACACATAAAAGTAGTGATGAAAATAGAACCTAAATACAACTCAGAATAACAGAATAAATGTGAAGAAGGAAAAGAATTCAGGTGCCATGCATTTTCTGAGACAAATGTGGATTTTGCAGCAGCCGATAAACACAGAAGCAAGAAGTATATTAATGAATACTCAAAGACTTTATTTTATTGGATATTTGCTTCTAGGGATTCTAGTGTGCTCTTTGTTACACTCTATCAAATATTAGTGGAAAACCACCAAAGGATTCTGCACCCTTTGCACAGACAGTCTCATAACTTGTACTTGTCCTGGAAGAACTATAAAATAAGGCTTTTTGGTACAAAAGTAATGAGTTGAGTCACTAAAAGGAATAGACCAAATTCACAGTCATCATTCAAATAAGACAATTTATGTGCCTGCCAAGAGGCTGGTGAAATACGAGCGGGATTTATAAATGATGCTCAAAGAGAATCCAAAATGTGCTATTAGTACAAATCCTTCCTGAAATGGAATTTCGAGCAAAGTAATGGCCTTCAATGTAAAGGTGCAATCACTGTCCCTCATGTGTGCCAGAAAATAGTTTGCTTTGGGGATGAACAATGCCATTCATATATCAAGCAGGAATCAGCACTTGGTAAATGAACAACACATATAAGAAGGATACTTTTATCTGTCTCTTACTGAAAATCAATGTTATTTTTAAATAGCAGCAATTATTTATTGCCCTGATATTTAGAATGGATCTGTACCAAGAGAGCACCAGTCTTCAGCATGGAAAACTGAGCTTCCTCAACAGGAATCCCTGAATTCCATTCTTTGTATTGTTTAATTCATGGTCGATAGTTAGTGATCAATAATGCACCTCTTGACCTTGATTCAAGGTTGAAGAACATAGTGAAAACTGTTGACTCCCTTGTTTTTCCTTAGGGTACACATTTGAACATGCTGGGCAAAGAAAAGGGCAGGAAGGATTAGACCCTACTGTCTGCTAAGAAGAAAATCACTTGTGAATTTTTGAAATGAGGGGAGAAGTTAAAAAATCATCTGTTTGTTTGGTGCCTTGGTTGGTTGGTTTCTCTGGAGCCTGAGTATCACTGTATCACCTAGACTGGTCTCTAACATCTGACCTCAAATAATCCTCCCACTCCAGCCTCCCTTGTACCTGGTGCTATAGGCACATGCCACCATGCCCAGCTGAAACATTTCTTTATAACATGGCAATTTTAGTAAAGACTATTTCTGTAATCTCAAGTAGCTAAATTGAAGAGGTTAACTCAGGAGTATATGTTGTATCATAAATAACCTGCGTGGATCACATCAGCATTCAGGTATCATGACTTTAATCAGGTTATAAAAAAGTCCAGTTAATAAATTAATAGCTCAATTACTAAGAATTCAACTTTGTCCCAACTTTTGATATTTTTTTCCACTCCTTGGAGGAAGAAACTAATCATAGACCATGAAAAACTATAAAACCACATCTGTTTTTACAAAATTTTTTTCTTTTTTCTTTTTTTTATTAAATCATAGTTGTGTACATTAATGCAATCATGAGGTACAATGTGTTAGTTTTATATACAATTTGAAATATTTTCATCGAACTGATTAACACAGTCTTCATGGCATTTTCTTAGTTATTACATTCAGACATTTATATGCTGCATTTAGTAAGTTTCACCTGTATCCTTCTAAGATGCACCATAGGTGCGGTCCCACCAATTACCCTCCCTCCACCCATCCTCTCCCCCCCTCCTCTCCCTTGCCTCTTTCAGGATGACAGCAAGTTAACAGTAAACTAATTAGTAATCTATTTTCCACTGTCTCCCAAGTTACAGTTTTGAATCTTCTTATTGTATCCAGTTCTGAGCACTGACAAAGCCACCAAATACTTGCAACCATTCTTTTATTTTTATTAAATCATAACTGTGTACATTGATGCATTTATGGGGTTCAGTGTACTGATTGGATATACAATGTGAAATGCTTACATCGAACTGATTAACACATTCATCGTCTCGCTTACTTCTTTGTGTGGTAAGACAACTATACTCTTAATAGTTTTGAAATGTACCATACTCCCAACCATTCAAATAATTGTAAGCTTATAACTGTACATTAGGCCATTGCTAAATTTGGTAACCATAAAAAGTAAGAAAAAAAGTTGGTGCAGAATCTGATCTATGCCTCAAGTTATCTGCGCTCAGGCAGAGTAGAGTTTGATTAAAGCTGAAAACTGAACTGTGTGACATCATATTTATTATATTTGTATAATTTCAAATATTATGATTTAAATACCTAATAGCATTTTATTATCTTACTATTAATTTTAAATATTATAATTTATATATGTCAAAATTTGTGATGTTTTTAAGGATATTAATGTTTACTGGAAGTTGTGGTCTGTGATTGCTTTAGATAGGTTTGTGGTTTCCAAATACTGGATACCCACTGTTGAAGGCAATTTGGGAATTATGACACAAAAGCATCCAGCTTCTTGGGACAACTCCTGTGACTCAAGGAAGAAGGCGCCGGCCCCATATACCGGAGGTGGTGGGTTCAAATCTGACTCCAGCCAAAAAAAAAGCATCCAGCTTCAAAAAGACCAACTCTGACCAAAATAAAAGCCAGGATAAATTCCTTTTCTCCCGTATGAGGTCAGTTGTATAAAACCCTATTCCCCTTGTTTCTAGTACCAAATATTTATCTGATTTTATATAATAGTTGCAAGTGAGATAAAGAACACTCCATTTCTTATGCTTTGCATGGAGCCAGGAGGATAAGGATTCATAAAAAGCAGAAACTCATCACCTCAATGAGGAGATTCCACAGCTGGTAGAATATCCCATTCTCATCTCCTTCCTGAGCATGTGGGGAACTGTACTCCCCAACTCCCATGAACTTAAACAGGGCTGAGCAATGCACTTGGGCAGAATCCCTGTGTCTGAAGCCTGCACCAAGGTCTAGTCTTTTCTGCTGTCTTTTGTTTTTTCTTCTCCTGTTTATAAGAAGGTCGTTTGTTGAGGTTTTGGGGTCCTCGAGTCACTACGGAGTACAAAAGACAAGTAGTATAAAGAAGAAATTGCCTTTAGCTCTGTCAAGCAATATATATGGGATTTTTTGTAACTTTGACATAATGCAGCCTATACTGATTAATGTACATAGTCACTATCATGTAGGTGAATGATTTTCAACCCGTGAGCCACAAGATGATATTAGGTATGCTGCAAACATTTTTCAAAATCATTAATTAAATTGTTTCCAAAAGAAGTTTAAAGCACAGTAAGTATATTCTTTTCTTTACTCTTTCTTTTTTTTGCAGTTTTTGGCGGGGCTGGGTTTGAACCTGCCACCTCTGGCATATGGGGCCGGCGCCCTACTTCTTTGAGCCACAGGCGCCGCCCATACTTTTTTTTTTTCTCTTAACAATATAATTTAAGTGTGCCGCAGAAGTGTAACTATAGATTCAAGTGTGCAGTGAGATAAAAAAGGTTGAAAAACATTGCTGTAGGGAGAAGATTGCTAAGCAAAACTGGACCCCCAAAACTCTACTTATAATAACAGTCCTCTAGCCTTCTCTTGATTCAAAAATTAAAATCAGCCTCTAACATATAAATCATAAAAACAAACCATGAATTTCTCCTGAAACCAATTTTCCCAGAGGAAGAAATTGCTTGTTTTTAATCTTTTTAAAATAATTTTATTAAATCATAAGTGTGTATATTGGTGCAATTATGGGGCACAGTGTGCTGACTTTATATACAATCTGAAATATTTTGGTTGTACTGTCAAACATAGCCTTCATGGCATTTTCTTAATCACTATATGAAGACATTGATATTCTACATTTAATAAGTTTCACCAGTACCCTACAAAGATGCACCGTAGGGGCTTGGCACCTGTGGCTCAACGGGCTAAGGCGCCAGCCACGTACACCTGAGCTGGCCAGTTCAAATCCAGCCTGAGCCCACCAAACAACAACGACGGCTGCAACCAAAAAATGGCCAGGTGTTGTGGCGGGCGCCTGTAGTCCCAGCTACTTGGGAGGTGGAGGCAGGAGACTCGCTTGAGCCCAGGAATTGGAGGTTGCTGTGAGCTGTGATGCTACCGCACTCTATCTAGGGTGACAGCTTGAGGCTCTGTCTCAAAAAAAAAAAAAGACTGCTGTGGGTTAAGCCTTAACTAAGCACAGAGGGTTTCTCAGGGCTTGATGTGAAACTGGTCTTATTTTTAATCCTCAGGACATCTCTTTGAGGGAGGTATTCTTATTCCAGAATAATAATGGGGGTGGGGACAGGTAGCATGACCTGCCCCCTGGTATTTTACTTCACAGGTATTTCAGGCTGAGATATATCTGCCCCTGGTTTTCAGCCTTCAGTTTCATCAGCATAGTGTTTGGCAGAGGGCTGGAGTTTTACATTTGCAAGTCCAGATTGCCTTTGGCTGGGTTTCCGGCAGCCCGCTGCTGTTTTTTACATATATATTTCACATCAAGTAAGTCAAGTCTTAGAAATAGTCCTAGGGTGTTTCCTGGGGCGTGGAGGAGAGGCCTCTGTGATATTTCTCTCTTTGCAGTTTAAGGTCTTGAAAGGCTTAACTTCCCAGGGGCAGGGATGGGGAGAGAAAGTTCTCCCAGAAAGCCTTTTCAATTCAAATCCCCACCTACCGTCTACTCTTTTCCCTGCATGTCTGGGGCTCACACCTGCCCTCTGACAATCCTATCATGAAGTCATCCTCAGACCTGACTGTGCGTTGAATCACCTGGTGAGTTTTCAAAAACCAGGGCTTTGCTTCTGATTGACATATAGGCTCAGACTCTGAAGGTCTGTAAAAGTGCTTTCCCTTGCTTCTCAAAGACACAGAAAAATGTCCAGATAAAACGATGAGCATCACTAATACCCAGACAACAGTTGCAGAGTTGATTACTGACGATCACCTGTTTAGAGAGACCTTCACCTGTCTTCCAAGTCCTAGCCCTTTTCAGAAGGTGATATCACTTATGTGTGTTTCATCTTTTTCTCCCCAATAGAGCGTCGGCTCCCTGAAAGCTGCAGCCTTCTCTAACCTCTCCATGTCCAAGTCCAAAGTGTTCGGGTTAGCGCCTGCACATAGCAGGTACTCAGTTAGTTTCTGCTCAGTGAGTGCATGAGTGAAGGAATGATTTGATTACAAAAGATACAGTCAGCCAGGAGGTGCCCTGGTCCTGATCTGATCTGACCCCCTTATTTTCAGGTGCTGGAGGCAGTTCAGAGAGCCAACCTCCCTGGCTAGCTGAGGTCACCAGTCCTTAACCTCTCATGCTACCAGCTGCAATGGCCACTATTAGCCACTTTCTCCTTCTAGGATTCTGAAATGTTGAATTTTTATTGTTTTGTTAATACTCGAAGATGTTTATTACAGCATTGTTTATGGTAGCAGAAAAACTAGAAACAGGGTGGCGCCTGTGGCTCAAAGAAGTAGGGCGCTGTCCCCATATGTCGGAGGTGGCGGGTTCAAACCCAGCCCCAGCCAAAAACTACAAAAAAAAAAAAAAAATGAAAGAAAAGAAAAACTAGAAACAAAAGAAATAAATACTGACACATTCACACATGGAATATTACATAACCATTAAGTAAAACGAGAAAAATTGTCTCAAAAGAATTTCCAGTAAGTATTGTTAAGTACAAGAATTAAATTCGCGTGGCGGGCGCCTGTAGTCCCAGCTACTAGGGAGGCTGAGGCAAGAGAATCGCTTAAGCCCAAGAGCTGGAGGTTGCTGTGAGCAGTGTGACGCCACGGCACTCTACCAAGGGTGATAAAGTGAGACTCTGTCTCTACAAAAA
>CAUYON010070328.1:0-21522 GCA_963573935.1 Arctocebus calabarensis | reverse complement strand
TGTCATTAATTGTCCTCATATCAAAGTTGAATACATAAGGATTCATACTTCTCCATTCCTGTGGTGCTTCACTAAGAACAATGAGTTTCACCTCCATCCAAGTTAGTACAAATGCTGCAAAATCTCCATTTTTTTGATGGCTGAGTAATATTCCATAGTATACATATACCACAGCTTACCAATCCATTCCTGGGTTGAAGGACATTTAGGCTGTTTCCACATTTTAGCAATTGTAAATTGCTTGTGATAAACAGCGTAGTACAAGTGTCTTTATAATGTAAGTTTTTTTTCCTTCTGGATAGATACTCAGTAATGGGATTGCAGGATCAAATGGGAGGTCTAGGTTGAGTTCTTTGAGGTTTCTCCATACTTCCTTCCAAAAAGGCTGTATTAGTTTGCAGTCCCACCAGTAGTGTAAAAGTGTTCCTTTCTCTCCACATCTGCTCAAGCACCTATAGAACAGAAGAGATTTTTAATAAAGCCAAAGTCAGGGGCGGCACCTATGGCTTAAAGGAGTAGGGCACTGGCTCCGTATATTGGAGGTGGCAGGTTCAAACCCAGTCCCACCCAAGAAACTGCAGCAAAAAAAAAAAAAAAAAGCCAAAGTCAAACTTTCTGGCAGCTGTGAACTGGAATGAGCAGCTGCTGGGCCCTGGTCTATTTAGGCCCCTGCATCCTCCTATGTGTTACTCAGGGAAGAGGAGCTGAGGTTGGTGAGAAGGAGAAAGGCACTGGAGCAGAGCAACACCCCCACTTCCATCACCTCAGGGCTGTGGGAACATGTCTTGAATGCCGTAGCCCTTCTCCCAGGTAAGCCCTCCCTGAGCTCATGTGAGAAACTTTCTTTTCAGGCTTTAAGAACAGAGGCAGTAATGTCTCTAAGAAAAGCAGGTGGGCTAAATCTTATGAACGCTAGTCTTGTTTTTTTCTTTGCTTTGGCTGCTAGGAAGCTCATAAGCACAATGCTAGTTAATTTTGTGTAGCTAGTCCCTCTAGTGGAGGGACTTTTGGTATTCTTCAATTTTATGTTCTAATGTTATCCTTATTTCAATTTCCTAGCTACTTTTTGTTTTTAATTTCTTAACCACTTCTTTCTGTGCTGTTACATTGTATGTGGTTTTGAAAATTGCATCAAATTGGGTGCCCACGTTCAAGTGCCCATGCACACATGCACATTCATGCACACACACGCACACCCAAAACATGCACCACACACATGTGCATGTTCACGCACACATGCACACGCACACACAGACACGGGCTCTTTCAGCCTGGTGCTGTAACCAGGAAGAAGGAAGTATACATGAAATGTTTCCCATCCAAGGAACATGTGAGTGTCAGTGGCAGCTTTGTGGAGACCATCTGTGGTTTCTCTCCTCACTGGTCACGCATAAGAACCTCATTGTGGCGTGCTGCCCTTTAGCTTTGGTGACACCAGTGGCACTTTGGTTTTCTTTGCTTTGGCTGAGTGTTGCATGGTTGTCATTGCTGTGTACACATTTAAAAGTGCTCTTTTGTTCCAATTTCCTTGGAGATAGAGTTTTTGTTGTGGTTTTCAAAACCCCCTGCCAAGCCTGCGACAAAGGCTGGCTTGGTAGTTGCTGAGCCATTGCCTTAAACTCTGTGTAAACCAGCTCCCTGGATTGGAGGAGCCACGCTGTGGTTTCTGGGTCCCCAAAGCCACACCTGCCACTGAGCTCTCTTAGAGCCTCTGGGGGACTCTTAGCCAACGTGGGCAATGGATTATTGCCCCCTCACTTTTACAGACTTTCCTCCTGAGGGGGCTATCCTGTGAGCAGCTCGACTTGGCCCACTTTGCTTGTAGTTGGGAGACACAGCCACCGTCTTCAGAGTGGAATGAGAAGCTGGCAGAGACACCGCCTTTCGCACTGGACAATGGGGCTTGGGCGGAGACCCCGCCCAGAGGCCCGACAGGGTCCTGCTCAGTCTGGGCTCCAATCCTGGGGCATGGTGACTTGTGGAGGCTGCAGCACTGTGTGTTACCTGTGTCACCTGCCGCCTATTGCTCATATTCTCTCCCTCCTCTGTCCCTGGTGTGGTTTCACTGGCTTGAAGGGCTCATGGTGTGTGCTGAAGGTGAGAAAGGGAGGTGGGCAGAGCATTCTGGGCTCTGTGGGGAAGGTAGGCCAGCCTGGTTGGAGGTCAGACGGCAGGAGGACAGTGACAGGCCAGAAGATGGCCTTGGGACCTGGCCACAGAATCTCATTCCAAACCAACTCCCTTATTTGTGTAAGGGAAGGGGGCCCCAGCAATCATGGGCCTGGGAGAGAGGTACCCACTGGGAGACTTTGCCTGGAGCCCAGTCATGCTGGGTGGCCGCTGGGGGGTTCGGTGAAGCAGGACAAAACTGGCATCTTTTTGGTGCTTTTTAAACCTCCCTCTAGCTCAGTGTTTTCAACCTTTTTTATCTCACAGCACACTTGAACCTACAGTTATATTTCCATGGGACACTTAAATTATGTTGATCCAAAAAAAAAGTATACTTACTGTGCAATTTAATTAATAATCTTTAATAATGTTTGTGGCACACACACCTAAGTCCCTCTCCTGGCACACTAGTGTGCCGCAGCACACCACTTGAAAATCACTGCTCTGGCTGACGTATGGATAAAATGTTAGAAGGGGACTGTTGGGGCACAGGACTCGAACCAGAGCTGGGTGAGTCTCGGCTCCTTGGTCTCTTGCATTTGTCCTCTGCTGGCATCCAGCTGGCCACGCTGATGTCTGTGACTATAGTCCCTGTCATCAGTGACACCTCCTCCCTGTCCTTGGGGGCAGCAGCCGTGCCTCACTCCCCGTGTGCCCCCCACCTGTGGGGGGCGGGGGCAACCTGGCCCAGTGTCTGTGTTCCTTACAGGTTTGCTTGTTGCAGACGTTCCCCGTGTTGAGCAAACCTCAGAATCATCAAAACACAGGGCTGGGGCCCAAGCTGCAGCCTCACAGTGTGTTGTTCTGACAAGTCCTAAGCGCTGCTGGTTCTGGTGGTGTGGGGCCTGCACTCTGAAAGCAGTGGTCTGGTGCATGGAGGGACTGGCTGCCTCGACCCTGGAACCCCAGATGTGGTCTGGCCCATGCAGAGGCCCCACGCAGCATCAGGACACACCCTCAGAGCCATCTGCCTTTGGAGGTAGCCTTATCCCCGGATGTCCAGTCAATTATGGGTAATTGTAACCCTAGCGCTGTTCCACACCTTGGTGTCTTGGTGAAACCTACCCTGCCACCCCCACCGTCCGTGAACCTTGCAGTTGGCTGTTGGACATGAGGGCAGGTCTGACTCAAGTATATCGAATCCTGTCTGCCTTGGCCGGTCATTTTGGTCTTTCTAGACTGGCGTGCACACTGTGGGTGTCTTTGGCTTCATGTTCATCCCTCCCTTCATGTCATTCCCATCGTGTCATGGGTAAGGGTGTGGAAGGGGCTGAGGGGTGTCCCGCAGCTGGGGCACTTTCTGTGTAGACACTGGCCCATCATCAGTCTTTGGATCACAGACTTCTCTTAATAAAGGAACCAACCCCCAGTCTCTTAATTTAGAAAAAGACCAACAAATGCCACCCTTCTGAAGCAACCTCAACATGAATTATTAGGGAACAAATCAAATTGGCTGTGGCTTGAAGGTAGTCTGATTAGGAGTTTCCTGGGTGTCTCACACACCAGAGAGCTTTGTGTCTGGGTCTGGAGGTGGGGGGTGGGTGGGTGGGCAGGCATGACAGTAAGCATTGAGAGGTGCCCAGAACAGGTCTTTATGAAGAAACTTCCCAAAGAAGGACAATGACAGGCTCCATTATCTCAGTAAGAGTTTCCTTTGGAGAGCATCCAGTTTCCTTGTTCTCATTCTTTGCTCCCCAAGCAAACTATTGGCACATAATTTGGTCTCTCAAGTAGGCTCATTCTGGAGCCAAGGCATATGCCTCTTGTAAATCAGCGAAGTGGCCTCCTGGTTTACCAGTTAATATCTGATGAGTGCAATTAGTGTGTCTGGGTTTCCTGGAAACTGGTGGCTCTGGGCTGGGTGGAATTGAAAGGCTAAACTCGCTGACCTGGCCTCCCTCCCTCTGTCCTTGGCCCCTCACTCTTGGAGTTTTGCTGCTTGGTCACAGTAACCTCTGTGGAGGGGTACAGAGGGCTTTACCAGCTTCAAGTGCTCAAATGGGAAAGAGTTGTAAAATAACTTTGGAAGGATGGTGACGGTTGAAGGAGAAATGGCTCTTGGGAGCTCAGCAGGGGGAGAAAAAGAAAAATGGGGGCATAGACAGACCCTGGAGACTCACCCACAGACTGCAAGCAGACATGATTCTGTCACATTTGACTAAATCTAGGGGAGTTATTACTCATGTTCTGCCTTTGCTTTTTCAGGAATAGGCCTCTTAGCATCTTTTGTGTGGACTATTCAGTTTCCACCTAACAGGGACATGTAGAGGTATATGGCACACCTCCTGGGTGAAGGGCCCCACTACAACTCAGATTTTACCTTACAATGCAAGAAATGTAACTCAATCACAGGTACCTTCGTATGAATCCAAAATAAAAAAAATTGTTCAGGTGACTGCAGAGGCAGTCTTTCCTTCCCTAGTCTTTCCTCTGTCTGTTTCTGAGTGTCAAGATGTCCTTTGGTGGAGGGGACTCAGGCTTACCATTTGGATGAAAACAGTCTTACGGGAGAAAAGGGAAGAATTCAGAGTCTAGTGGGAAAATACTAGGTTTCGGAGTCAAGCTGTTGCTCTGCCACTTTCTAGTCGTGTGACTTTGAGTAACTTAACCTCTCAGAGCCTCATATTGCTCGTAACTGAGAGTTATTGAGTTAATGTGACGTGTTGACTGCCCTATCCAAGTAGTTCTCCCTACCACAGAGAGGCTCTGTTCCATCATCTTGCTGGTTCCCTTTATCATTCTTAACATGGTCTGAAATACTTCTACTTACTTTTTTGTCTGTGTTACCCTAGTTTATAAGTTGCATGTGGGCAGGGATCATGTCTGTCTGGCTTTAGGCTGTAGCCCCGCTCCCCACAGTAGTGTCTGGTACATTAAAGACATCAGTGCACACTCACCAAATGAGCAGATGAATGAACAGCACGATCCTCAGCATGTGGCTGGTGCCTAGTTAGTGCAGAACTCAATAGAACCATCTGTGCCAAGAAGCCTGGTTCCCCTCTCCCAGCTCTGCTCATGCTTATTCAGTCAAGTCAGTTTGCAGATATTTCTTGAGCACCTGCTATGTGCCAAGTATTGTTTTAGGTTCTGGGGATGTGGCAACAGACAAAACTCCTGCCTTGTGGAGCTTGCATTTTAAATGGAGCAGAATAAAAGATAAAAGAATAAAGAAGTAAAATAGAAGAAGGCCAATTGGCAGAAATGCCACAGAGAGAGGTGGCGGGAAGGGCTAGGGAGTCCTGGGGAGGGGCCGTCAGCAAGGCTGCCCAGAGGAGATGCTGGGTTAGAAATCCCTGCAGGAGGGAAGGCAGCCTCCAGCCCACTAGGGAGCCTCTGGGCCTCAGTGCCCAGCTGGGGGCCCACTGTGGGTGCTGCTGGAACGGGGGCTGCTCTCGATGCCTGCCTTCCAGGACCATGCCCCTGCGTGGGGCACTGTGATAACAGAGGAGCAGTGAGAGGCCCTGGGGCTCAGTTTGGTCCTCAGAACAATGCAGGGATAGACCCACTGTAAGCTCCCTGGGAAGACTGGCTCTCTGAGGCTAAAAATGAATGCCACTGCAGGTACCAGACACACAAAGGATTGTTACAGTGGTAACAAATGGCTGACAATTACAGTGCTACTCAAAGAGTAAAATTAGAGTCTGAGGTCGAAGTGAACTTGGCGGGGAGGTTGATCACCCAGACTTCTGGGATCCAGTGACCAGGAGCCAAGGATGGCTGCCGGAAGGTGCTGCAGCCCTGATACCCCTCGCCCCCTGAAGCTTCCAGCCCTTCTTCTGGTCCTCCAGCTCTACAGCCCTTGACTGTGCAGTCCCAGGACTCTAAGACTCAGAAATCAGAGCCCCCTGGGAGTTGGGGGCCCCTGGGCTGCTCTAGGCACTCTCCTTCCTCTAGCCTCCCAGGGCACTGTCCGTGGGTGGGGACTCTCTTTAGAAGGATGATGATCAGATGCTCTGGGGAGTCAGCCTAGAGGCTCAGCTCAGCCTCAGGACACAGGTGTGCCTGGCAGCCCCAGAGCCCCTGGGCCTTTCAGTGCCCTGTCCTATGAAAGGAGGGCTTGGCTCTGCTCTAGGGGAGGGAAGCTGACAGAGCACTCCCCTGCACAGTCACCTATGTCCCCTGTAGGGGCTCTCCCTGAGAACCATGCCTCTGCTGCTGGAACAAGGGCTTGGTGGTATGGGGTCTCACTGGCTCACATATGCCTGGGGAAGGGGCTTTACTAACTGGGCCTGGGCACCAAGCCTTGGAGCTTTGCTGGGCTTCTCCTTCCTCGGTCTTCACCGCAGGGCTCGGGTGAATACATAGAACCTCATGCAGTAGCTTCCACCCGGATGGGCTGAACCCTTCTCTCTGGACAGGGTCTGAGGACAAAACCCACAAAAGGGCCCTGGGACAAGCTGGGATCACTGGTAATGAAGCCTGAGGACCTGTGCAGTGGTGGCAGGTGGCTCTACCCCACTGTGTTCTGCCTACACACCCAGGACCCCACACCCTTCCTGTTCCACTGACATTACCCACTTCCCACCTGAAGCCGGCCTGGGCTGCTTTCAAAATGACAGCTAAGATTTTTCTACTTCCTTCTTCCTGGAGACTCCTGAACAAAAAGGTCACAAGCCCTTGTTGTCTCAGGATCTTTACTGCTAACCACCAAGGGGAGAGGATGGGGCAACCAAAACAACAAAAACAGGGAAGTCGAGTGTGGTTCAGAAAACAGCACAGAGTTCCCATCAGGGTGTTCCTGGTGGGCTGTGGTCCTGACGAGGCTTGGAGGTCTCCTGGAGATCTGATGCTCTGTCCTTATCCCTATGCAGTCACATTTTGTTCCTCATCAAGGCTTCTCTTGTTTGCAGGGCTGATCTCTGCTTATATTTTAAGACTCTGTTTAGGCACCATCTTCTCTGAGAAACTGCCTATTTGATTTAGATGCTTTTTCTGTGTGCTCTCATAGCAACTACCATTAATACTGACCTCCCTCCTGCTGTGATTGTCATCATGCAGGTCTATCTCCAAGACCAGACAGTGTGTAAAATTTTGCATGGGAAGAACACTTCTGAACCCTTTTCATACACAGATATTTAGTATCCCTACCATACTCTTCTCCTTCTGTGCTGGGGCAGACATTATTAGTCTATCACCACAGAACTCTCCCCTTCTGTGCCCAAGGCAGACACTACTAATTATCACCACAGCATTCTCCCTTGCTGTGCTCAGGGCAGACATTAATAATCGATCACTACAGCACTCTCCCCTGTTGTGCTCATGACAGACACTACTAATCTACCACCATGCTCTTCTTTGGTGATTCCAGACCCAGCTTCATAATCATTCTCAGCCCAGTACTCCAGGAATCAAATGGTCATACTCCCCTTATCAGATGAGCCCAGTATGTGTCTGATCTTGAGCATTCTCTGGCAGATGTCTAGCTCTGTTTTCTCCTCACCTGGTCCTTATCAAGTGTGGGACTGACAGCAGGAGAATGAAATTCAGTGAGCTTATTCTGTGAAAATGTACCTGTTCTCCTGAAGAGCAGAAGTGGAACTTGGGAATGACAGGAGGAGGTGTAGTATTAAAAAAGAAACCAATGCTTAAATGTAACTTTTATCTAGATGAGGCCAAATGCAATCTTTTAGCTCTAAATGCTGATGGCTAGCAAAGGGTATGGGTTCATGCTGTCCTTCTGGTACGAAGCACAGAAACTACCAATTAACAGCACATGGCAAGGAAGCCAAGGTGTCACCCAGCAACTTTAGTGTCTCACCTGAAAGGTAGGACACTGATTATCTAGGTTAGGATAGCTGAGGCAAGTCCTGCAAAGCTGTCTGCTTCTCACCAGGAGTTACCAAGCTCCAAGAATGTCTTGATAAAAATAAATGTCAGAACCTTCTTGGGAGACTGTCAGGGGATTATCACAGTCTGGTGGTGAAAACAAAGAAAGACTGAAGTGTTATTTACATAACAAACTGAGGAGGGGGTTGTGTGCACAGTAGGTAGGCAGAGGTCAGGGTAGATATTGTGGGTTCGCCAAACTCTGAGCTTCATACAGTGTGAACAGCAAAGGCAAGAAATCAAAACCAATCAACCATGTGTGAAATGGCTGGTTCAGGTTGAGGTCACATATTTCTCAGCTCCTATGTTAAGAAATTAGTGTGAGACCCTGAAGACAGTGACCAAAGTTAGTGTGGGCCATGGTCTCCATGGAATTGTCACTGATGCCTTCTACTCTCTGGTCATATCTGTGCTAATGTCATGCTCATCACTCCACGGTGAGGTTATATGTATGGGGGCCAATGAGAGGATGTCCTGGCAGGACAAACCACCCCAAAGAAAGGCTTTCCCCTTTGGCACCTCTCCTGTATTTGCTTAGCAGCCCACATCCTGCTCTGACCCAAGTTTGGGGGCAGATGCCCCACATGTTAATTCGAACTTTCCAAGATTAAAATCAAGTCCATGTTGAGGAAGCTCTTCGGAATCTTCAAGGTTCACCTAGAAGGAAGCTGGAAATTGCATACAAATGTCAGAACTTTTGCACTTGGGCAATAGCCAGATTGTTCACATGGCAATCAATCAAATACAACTAAGTCATTCTCACCGATTAGCCACTGACTGTTAGCAAAGTTCCTGTACTTTGATTTATGGCAGCAGGAGAAATATACCACCCCGGAGGACACACCTCCTTTTAGCTTGTAACCTATAAATGCCAGGGAATTTTTTATTCAGTTGAGAAGAACCCAGCAAAATGGGGCTCTCCATGGTCATCCTTGAAATATGTCTTTTACTGGGTCAAGTTCTATCTACAGGTATTATGTCTAATTTTTATATTCATTAATTTCACTCCTACAAGCCCAATTGTGGTAAATTCTATCTACTACTTACCATCCCAAGGGAAGTTTTGGATCAAGGGAGGAGTAGTTACTTGCTGATAATTGTGACTGTTTTCATGTATTTAGAAGGAATGGCTCTTTTCTGTTTTGCTTTTGGCTGAGAAATACAAATGGTTACAGTTAGAAAAAGCTAATCATCATGCCAGTGTTTGATGGAAATCGGCTATGGAAATGATTGGTTGGTCTTAGAAAAATCCTTGACGCTTAGAAAAAGTGTGTGTGTATTATTAAAAGGAATTTAAACCTGGCCATAATTGGTCAAACACATAATTTTGTGCACTTTGAAAATGGGCAGCGAAGATTCCCTCTGTAAGTACTCATTACATGACTTCTTTCTGCAGGAGTGTCTGCCTTGAAAACCTTGACATTTTGCTCAGCAAGCATTAGTGGAACAGCAGCACAGACAAGATCTTTGAGATCCTAAGTCTGTACCTGTCACACGCTACTTTAGACAAATGATGGGAGGCTCAGTCATTCTAGCGTGGCTGGGTGTTCTTAGAGTGTTGCGGGATGAACGTGAACAAACCATTGGCACTCACTGTGATTGTGGCACCTCTATATCATTTTACTGAGTTACTAAGTGAACAAGGCAATTCTCCAGACAGCCAGTTCTCTCTCTGCTTCTATCTTTCTATTGCTGTATCTCTCTTGCTCTGTCTCTGTTTCTTTCTCTCTGTGTCTGCCTCTATCTCTCTATCTTCTTTGTATGTCTTTCTTGGTCTCTTTCTCTGTCTCCTTAAGGACTCCTTGTGCCCTCCCTGTCTCCCTAGCTCTCTGTCTCTTTCTCGCTCTCATCTGCCTGGCATCTTCTCTCTCCTTAACCTCCCTCCATCTCTCTCTTCCTCTGTTCTTCCCTTCTTTTGTCCATCCTCCCCTCTCCTTTCTTTCCCTTCCTTCATTTATTCCTTCTTCTCTTTCAGCCCCACTCCCATTTCTTTTGTTGGTGTCACTTTTTGCTAGATACATGGATTTCAGGGTAAAAACTGCCTGATTTTTCCAGAGCTCTCACTCTCCCCCAAAGCTCAGTGGGGGAAGCTCTGGAGATGAAGCTTTGTTTGGGAGACTGCTTTCACGAGAGCAGCATCCCAGACCAAGCTCTCAGGCCCATAGCGGGTGACAAGTGTGTGTGGAGAGGCTGGCATGGGCTGGCCGAGGAGGCCTCCTCCCCTTCCTGTCAGAGGTCCTTGGGGAGTATCTGCTCTGGGCGGTCTGAGGACATCAAGAGTATTTGAAGACAGGAGGCAGCGTCCTCAGCACAACATCATTGGTACAAAGTTAACCCTCCAGATGGGCTCTGGGTGGGTGACATGAGCCCCTGAAAGACAGGGGGTGAATTGCCCTGTCTTTATCTACAAAGCGAGAAAAGGCCCCAGTCCTTTTGGGTTGAGGGAGTTTGTAGTCGTACCATGATGCTATGTGTGTTTGCGTGCACACATGTGGGCACAAACACACACACACGTGTGCATGACTGTGTTTACAGAGTAGAGGCAGGAACGAACTCTCCACAGAGTGGAGCTATATTCTCTTATTTAAATATCCCAAAAGTTAGGTTCAATTAACCTCAAATGGGGAAACTGAAGCTCAGAAGGTTTATGCGGCTTGTCCACGGACAGCAACTGATGAGTGACTGGGCCAGGATTTAAACATGGGTGGAGGTTTGCTAGCATTCAGGTAGCAGCGCGGGCCCCTTGGCTAAGAAAATGGGTTGTGGTGCTTGGCTCAGGGCTGGGCCCTGCAGTGGAGATTCCTGCTGGGGGTCAAGTGGAGGGCGCATGCCCCTGTCAGCTCTAGTCTCTGCCCTAACTCCTGAGAAAAAGTCAGCATGCCCAGGTATGTGCTGGAGGGGAAGGGCTGTGGGTCCCACTGCACTTACGAGCTGTGCAGCCTCCACAAGACTCGGTTTACTCCTTAATAAAGGGGGTACCTTCTAACCACAGGGTTGAGGAGGAATTAGGTCACCACACAGTGTCTGGCACAGAGAAGGGGCCATGCAGTGTTACTATTCTAGACATTTTTAGGTTTTATCCACATGTAACTCCTTAGATGCAATGTGGTATCTTGGAATAGGTCTTGGAACAAAACAGAAAAGTCTGGTGAATTCCAAGTAAAGCCTGGAGTTCACTTAGCAGGAACGTACCAGTGAAAGTTTGTTAGCTGTGACCACTGCACTACTCAAACGTTAGGATGTCAGTATTTAGGGGACATTGGGGCAGGAGTATACAGGAACTCTCTGCAGTATCTGCTACTTTTCTGAGAAACTGATATAGCTACCCTCCCCCATTCCCTCCGTCTCCTGCTTCAAGGCAAATGTTTTGCCAAATGAGAACGTAATAATTGCTTGTAAACTAGTTCCTGGCAGATTGTTAATCCTCAGACTCACCCGTTCTGCAGTTTAGCTATGTTTTTGATTAAGGCCTTAAGAGAGTGTTAATTCTAAATGAGAGCCGTGTAGGCATTGTGAGGGTATCTCCTACGTGGGTGACGCTTGCACGGGGGCAGCTTTTCTGGGTCCCCCGAACAGCGGCCACACAGACGTCTAAGCGCTGATGGGCACAGCCTCGTATCTTCCGCTCACCTTCCTCGCGCACACGCGGCGCTCCGCCACCGGCCGCCCAGGACGGCGCCCCCTCCGCCGCGGCCGCGTCTCCCCACTGCCTGCCCGGCGCGCGGCTGCCTTTCCGCTCCCCGCACATTTCTTGCTGCTTTCTGCCCCATCTTACTCCTTCTGACTGTTTTCCAGGACAGCCTGCAGCTCACCATCTTGTAATACAAAGCAAGTTGCTCGTCTCTCCTCCTGGACTCTGGTCACGGTCATTTGTCACTTGCTGTTCCCGAGAACCGTCCATTCTTGGCCCCCCACCGCCTCCCCTGGCTGCATTCTGCTGCTCTGCTTAAATCCACGGGCACTGTCCCCGGCAGGAATCTCTGCCTGACGTCTGTGCTCAGCTCACGCACGGGCTCTCTCTCTCTCACACACACACAAGTGCACACACACACAGATGCATGGATGCACACGTAGACACAGACACACACCAGGGACATACTTACACATACAGTCTCATACAGACGTTTATCTCATAAGCACAGATACACACATACACACACTCACACAGAGACATACACAATCATAAACACACACACACACAGGCAGATAGATGCATGGATGTAGACATGTACACATACACACACGGACATACTGTGCATAGATACACAGACACACAATCGTAAACGCACATTGTCATACAGAGGCAAATACATGACACAGACATAT
The DNA here is from genome assembly GCA_963573935.1 of Arctocebus calabarensis. NCBI lineage: Eukaryota > Metazoa > Chordata > Mammalia > Primates > Lorisidae > Arctocebus > Arctocebus calabarensis. The sequence goes on along the minus strand of CAUYON010070328.1, from coordinate 9,201 downwards.
ATGCAGACACACACACAGGGACACACGCATATACACACAGACATTCACAAGCGCAGATACACACACGTGCACTCAACTCACACAGAGACATAGACATTCACGCTCAAACACACAGACACATTTGTTACCATACAGATCTACACCAACAAATACAGACACAGATACTCAGAGGGAGATGGAGCCACAGGGGCACACATGTAGACACACGCTCACATGCAGACCCAGACCCACACACACATACATCTCACACTCAAACACAGATACACACAGACACGTGTTCACACACAGAGCCAAGCTCATATAAACACACACTTACTACACAAACACACAAAGGCAACAACACACTCATACCATTCCATGCACGGACAAGTAAACACTCAGATACAGACACAGACTCAGAGACACACACGCGTGTGAACACACAGGTGCACACTTACACACACACATACACTCTGTACCATCCTATGAGATCTATGCCTGTATGTGAATATGTCTGTATGTGAGTGTGTATATGTATAAGAGAACATATGTTCTCCCCGAGCACCTCAGCAAGTGCTTAACTTTTGTACAAATTATCTGCAGCTATTTCTAGGGGTCCTGCTATCCTGGAAGTCCCTGACCATGCTTTGCTCACTTAGAACCCAGCTTGGTGCCTTGCACCACCAAGAACCTGACAGAAGACCTCAAAAGGATGGATCCTCGAAAGGCTCCAGGCACCAGGCTGTCAGGTGGCAAGGCAGTGCGTGTGGCTGTGAGCCACCAACCTCATGCCTCTGCCTGATCCTGACCTATATTTCTATGTCCTTATATATATTTTAAGGGGAACTAAACACTATGTCAGGGACAATGTTAACCACATCCTCACCATTACCACGCATAACTGTTTTAGAATGTTTGCTTTTTGGACAAGTTAAAATGGAACCTCATTATTTCTGAGGCACTACAGCAGGGTTGTTTAACACACTTACCTTGGAGGTCAATGCACTTGATCTCAGATACCAGTGTCACTACTTGCTAGCTGTGGGACTAATCACAAATCATTTCACCTCTAAGCCTTGGATTTTTCATTTATAAAATAGATTTGTGGAATAATGTGCCCACAAAGGATTTGGTGACAGTAAAATGAGATACGACACATAAAGCACTTAATGCAATGTCCAGCAAATGGCATTTCCTAAAAAAAAAAAAATACCAGTTCCTCCTGGCCTGCTCATCTTTCCCAGTTACTCATCTTCCTCTTCCTTTTCCTCCTTTGCTTCCTCTCATCATTTAACCTTATTTTGTTCCTTTATCTTCAATTTCTCTTCCAACCTTGTTCTCTTCCTTTAGCCTACAACCAAAATGCCTTCCCAACCTAAAAGAATCTGCTTCCCCCATAAACTGCCACCCAGACCCCACCTTCAACTCCCAACCACAACTTTTAGTACATAGCTAGTGCAGACAGTCTAGGAACTAGAGAGAAATGGAGAGAAAATAAAAAGCTTAACCCTGGTCCCTGAGATTTTCATTGCTAAATTGTAGGCTATTTCTTTCAGGTTACATGTATGTGAGTGATATTGTTTAATATACCATTTTCTATAATTTATCATTATATTCTAAACATTTTAATATGCCAGCCACAAGTTTTCCACACTGAGGCTCTTTCAGTTCCCTTTCTATAGTGGATAGCCCTCTTAAGATCAGCTTTGGCCATGAACCTTTGTCCATGTTATAGAAATTATTATTCCCTCTGACTGGGGATTATTCGAAGTGGAGTTACTAAATCAAAGGGTTGACCATTTTTAAGGCTTTTAACACATACAGATAAATTATTTTCCAGCAACGTAGCAGTTCTTACCTTACCAGTAAAAAACAAGAGTAGCAATTTCTATACTTTCACTAGCTCTGAAATTATTGTTCAAAAATTTTGGCTGAATTGCTGGACTAAAAATGACTTATGCTCATTTAAATTTTCATCTCTTTGCTTGTAGTAAAGATGAACATTTTAAAGCCATTGGTGCTCCTTTTCTTTGAATTGTCTATGTCTTTTGTTCCACTTTTTTTTTTTGAAAGTTAATGCCATCTTTACTGACTTACACATACGTCTTTAACTCTCTCTCTATTTGGGGTATTTATACTTGCCATTGGTGAAAAAAATATTTTCTCAGTTTGTTGCTACCCTTGTAATTTGGATTTTGATTTCTTCTGTGTATATGTTATAAAATATTTTATATTTCATGTCATTTAATTTATTGCTGTTTTCTTCTGTGATTTCTTCTATGATTTTAAACCTAGAAATTTCTAACAGAAAGCTGATAAACATGTACCTGCCTTCTTATTTTTGTGTTAATATTAGTAACTAAATATTTAAAAATAGTTCTGTAGTCCTAAAAATTATTTTGGTCTTGTTTTGTTTTGTTAAACAAGAGTCTCACTCCGTCAGCCTGGGTAGAGTGCTGTGGTGTCATAGTTTACAGCAACCTCAAACTCTTGGGCTTGAGCAATCCTCTGGTCTCTGTCCCTCTCTCCCCACCAGTAGTGGGTCCACAGCATGCACCACCATGCCTGGCTAATTTTTCTATTTTTAGTAGAGATGGGGTCTTGTTCTTTTCCAGGTTGATCTTGAACTCCTGAGCTCAAGCAAACCACCTGCCTCAGCAGCCCAGAGTGCTGGGCATACAGGAGAGAGCCATTGTGCTTGGCCATTTATTTTGCCTTTTTTTTTTTTCAAAAATTTTTAAATTAAATCACAGCTATGTACATTAATGCAATCATTATTTTGCTTTTTGATATAAAGCAAATAACTGAATTCTTTCCTATATTTTAATTTTTATAACTATATGTTTAATATTCTTGAGCTACTAATACTTTTTGGTTTTTTTTCCTTATTTTTTTATTATATCAGGGTTGTGTACATAAATGTAATCATGAGGTACAATGTGTTGGTTTTATATACAATCTGAAATATTTTCATCGAACTCTATTTTCTTGGAATGCTTCCCCTTGGCTCTTTGCATCTCTGGGGCTTTCAGCTTACATATCACCTGTATCGTGAAGCCTTCCCTGAGCCTCCAGCTCTCACTCATCCCACAGCGGCCTGCTCATTTCCTTCTTAGAGCTATGCAATCTGTAATATAGATCTGGGTACTGGTTTACCAGACTGTGAGCTCCACCAGGATAGGGGCTGCACTGTGCCCAGGGAGCACTTGGTGTAAAAAAGGGTTGCCAGTGATCAGGGGAAGGAGAGAGTTTGTTTGAACTTGAAGAATCTCACAAGGCTCTATTTGTGCTCATTGCCTCAAGGAGGAAGACCTTTAAATTTGTAGCCCCTGGAAGGGAGAAGTGTCTCCAGCAGACAGAGAATAACAGCCTGGAGAACCTGGAGTCATGAGTAAACAGGGTAGAGGAATAAGGGTGAGAGGGAGGTAAAAGGGGTCACATCACACAGAGGCCAGGCTGCTGAGATGGGGGTGAAGGACCTCAGGATAGCCACCCATCAGGAGGACATCAAAGGTTGAGGTTGAACACCTATCCTGAAAGAAGAGCAACTTGGATGTTTTGGAAGTCAGGAGGCAAAAACAGGAAAACAGGCTATCTTAGAGTAAGTATCTGCCGCTTTGTGGGTGGAATAGAGATCAAGTTACCACTTTCTATGCTTTGGCCTAATTTTAGAACAGCACAAGGAACTGTTTAAAGGCTTCAAAGATTTCAGAGAAAAACCAAATGCATCTGCATAACCAGATATAAAATTACATTAGAGGCTAGAATATCTGGTCCTTACCCACAGGGATTTCCAGCTTGTCAGGTTAATTCTTCCTTAAAATCAGAGCCAGATGCAAAACCTGGATAGCCAAGCCAGGATGGGAATGGAGAGTTAAAATACAAATAAATTTTTAAAAATCCTTGAGGTAGAGCCCAGGGCATGGAGGCTGGGCGCTTGGGCAAGTGAATGATTTTCAGTTATCCAGAGGGCCTTGTCCCAGAGGAGGCAGGTCAGAAAAGTACCATTTTGACTATCTTCAGGGGAAGCCTCGTAATGCAACGTCACAGACATTGATCAATCTTTCCTGAATTTTGCTTCGAAGACCTGTTGAGGTTCCGGATTCCTGGAACTGGCAGTAGCTTACATCATGTGATACAGAACAAGAAGCTATGTGATCAACAGAGCTGGACAAGCTGAGAAATGTGACCACATTTCTGTATTAAAATTCAAAGACAAATTAAAGCAAGATGCTGCTTCCCAAACAGTGCTTGTGAAGGCTGAGACAACAGCTCAAGAGAACAGATAGTACTCCAAACACATATTTTATTGCCCTATGCTGTTTCTGAAAACAGCCAGCTTGCATTTCGACCGGCAACAGCTGGATGTTGCTGTACGGACTGCTATTCGGAGTTCGTTAAATATTCATCTTTAAAGATTTGTGGAAGTTGTCATTACAAGGGATCATTACAAACTTCCTGGCAAGGTTATCAAACCAGGGAGTTGGCTTAAAATGATAAAGCAGAATAAAAGCAAGAACTTAATCAAAAACTGAGGACTAAGAGCTCAAGTTACATGCAAGGAAATAATGGGTGAAATTTTGCTTCTCAAGAACTGCCTTCTACTAATGATTTAAAGAGAGAATAGTAAGATATTAGAGATCCTTTGTTATAAAAATCTCCAACAGCTTAGAAAAAGGTTTTTTAAAAATTGATTATTTGGAGGCTCTAAGTCCTTCAGAAAAGCTGAAAGAATGGAAGGAAAGGGCTGAATTCCAGAAAGATGCTTGTGGATCCTGAAAGATTTGGGTCGGATCCTTTCTACCCGTGGAGCTGCTATGGAAATGATCTCCTCCTTGGCTGTCATTTCAATAACAACTTTTTTTTTTTTTTTAGGCAACAGGTACTGAAAGAATATTTAAAGTTGTATATGGGGGGGCGCATTTATGCTTTCACAAATAAGAGTTACTTTTACATTGTACAAATGACCCATTTATAGCACTACATTGTCACCACTTTACCTGCAGGAGCTTCTTGATGCACTCATGGTGGCTGTTCTTAGCTGCGAGGTGTAAAGCACTGTGTCCTAAATGGATTTAAAGAAATTGAAAATAAAGGCCATGCTTTTAAAATCTCTTTCTTGTCTCTGAATTGGAAACAACTATGAGGAAATACATTTTCTCCAACAAAGATGGAATTGTTACTCTCGAGAATAAGGTTCACACCCTTCAGTGTGACGAATGTGGGGAGGACACAGAGCATCCTGCCCCCCAGATGCCGTTCACAGCCTCCAACTGCCGTTCTCTGGGGGTGAAGCCCTGAGCCAGCAGCATGCAGTGGGTGCATGACATGCAAGCTATCAACGTGTGAGCCAAATATCCTGAACCCTCAACAGTCATGCCATGCGACAGGAGCCACAGGCTGAGGGACCCCATAAAGGGAGTCCACAGGCCAGCAGAAAACATATCATAGACCCACACAATTAAATACCTATTTTTGGACTTCTCATTTCCCTCTGCTCAAAATGTATTCTAGCCCTGAATGAAAGTTACCTGGAATTTTCAGATTATCCAAGTCTATACACAGAGGAAGGGAAAGAGTTATAAAGAATACACTGTTACATAGGCATTTTATTAAGTACCTTTCCTGATTCCCACAGGATACCCTCTAATGGCCATGTGGTCGGATAACTTTAGGAAATCCTAATGCTCTACCCAGCTCACCCTGCTGCAGAATGGGCCTACAGAATTTCTATGGGAAAAAGTGCTCAAGGGCAGCCTAAGGGGCTCCCCACCCCCATCCTCTGGCCTTTGCAATTGCTTGAGCTCAGCCTGAGTCTCCTCTCCTAGGACAACCACACTCTTGTTTTCACTTCACTCTGAAATGCCACCTTCTGAACGAGGCCTTTCCTCACCTCCTTGTCTAAAAGTCCAATTCCTTCCCAACCCTTTTCATCTCTACTCTTTGCTTTATTTCTTTATTCTTCATAACACCTAGTAATCTTCTTTTACTCTCTTCTATCCTCTTTCTACAAAGAAAACAGAGACACATACTTATATAGTTACTCGTTTTCCCCCATGCCCATCAGAATATATATAGACTATGAAAATGACATTTGGCCTTATTCCCTGCTATGTCTGTAGAGCTTTCAAAAAGGCTGATGCACAGTAGGCTCTCAATACATTTCTGTCAATTTCAAGTAGCAGGTATGCTAATTTCACATTTGGATTGAGGGGGGTTAGGGAGAGAGAAACAAAGTTACAACTGCTAGCCAACTCAAAACACCTAGTAAGCTTTTAAATCCTGCACTTCCCAAACTAGACTAAGATATCTCCAAAATAACACCTGCAATATAATGCATATACTTTGGGATATGCTTAAAGCATGTTTCTCTGCTCAACTCGGTGGACATTTTAAGTGCTGCAGGTGGTTGTCCCGTGCAGTAGAGGCTATTAAGCAGCCTCTCTGACCTCTACCCACTAGCTGTCCAGTTGTGACATCAAAAATGTCTCCAGACATTGCCTAATGTCCCCGAGGGACAGTATGAACCCCAGCTGAGAACCACCAGGGGAATCATTTCTTTTGTATGGTGGCCCAGTTCCAAAATAACATTCTCCTTTCTAAGTCTTCACTCTATAACACAGACTAGAAACTCACTAATTAGAGAATTATATGAGCCAAAGTGAGTGGCTAAAAGCACATATAAGGTCAAAAGATCAGATTCCTTCTATTCTGAGACCAGTTGTACTTAGAGATTTTAAGGATAGGTGTGAACAGATGTTTGGTCAGGATGGGATACTGAAAGACAGGAATCCCTTCCTCTTTCTCAAAAAAAAGAGAATAAGAAAGATATTTTTAAATGAGGGAAAATAGACCTTAGACGTAGAAAGACAAAGATTATCTCTTCCTTTTCCTCCTTTCATTGTATGAGATCCCTCCTTCCAGAGTAAATGTAAAGTGAAACTAGATGAGGTTAGTCTCATGATGCATTAAATAGGCTTTGGTAGGATAGCTTGCCCCACTACCATCATTTATACCAATGTTTCTAAGGGCAAACACATTCCAAGTTTTAAACAAATGCCTTATAAGTGAATTTTTGGAACAGGTCCTGATTGTTAGTTGGAGACTGTTTATGTTGTACATGCAAGGCATTAACTTTTGTCTATGCTGTGGACAAAAGCTTTTCTGCATAAATAGCACCCACATGAAAAAGGCATAGTTCTCCAAGACAAGACAGTAACAACAAGATTTAAATGACTTGTCCTAAATTAAGAAACAGGCTTTTATTTCGCTTTAACTGTTACAATCATATCTGCAAGTTGGTGTTGAGTTTCTATAAGGGTATAAAAGAATAGCTAAATGAAAGTTCTTTAATTCCCTGGCCCTCTGATATATGTTCCTAACCAGAAGCACAAAAAGTATTTTTCACTTAGAATAGTCTCAAAATCTGAATGACGCATCATTCCCTGGACACCATTATAGTGAAGTAAGAGGTCTCTCGTTGCTAACATTAAAACAAAATTCTCTTTTCAAATGTAAAATTTTCTGTAGAATCCCCTGTAGTGAGACAATCCACAAGTCTGGCTCTCACGTGGCTGTGGATCTGTCTGGAATACTAGGAAGTACTTTCCCCACAGGCAAATAAGGACAATCCTAATTCAAGCGCATTCCAGTAGAACTTTGCCTGCAAATAAAAGATGAGTGGTACTGATAAATCAAGAGTCTTGGACTACTACAGGTAGTCTAAGAATCCATTACTGAAAAAGACTAAAGAATGGCCCAGCCACAGGACACCTTCCCCTAAAACTACTTCAGTGACCATTTAGTTAATTCTTAAGACAGCTGGAAAAAACAGGGAAGAATTAACTAATATAAAAGAAAATACTTGTCAAATACATGAGAAAAACCAGTGAAATCACAGGATGTGAAGACAAAGGCTAACACATACTAAAAAGCTAAAGTTTTAGAAGTCAAGCCTCAGATAATGATACAAAAACAATAAAAAGATAATTAAATGACACTCAACTAGGTAGGAAAATTTAAAAGTTTTTAAAAATTAGAATTTTAGAATGCAGAATATACTTTAAACAATAATAGCATTAACTTGTTTAGTTGTTCTTTATAATTTTAACTATATTTAAACATTATTCCTAGAAAACCTCATGTTCGCATGAAGTTTATAACTGTGAAGCACAAGTCCATTCACCTTGTATTTACAGGACAGATACAATCAGATTGTAAAAGATTTATTTGTAATAACCAATCTTACTATTACATAGAGTTTTACGAAATTATCGCTTAGTCTCCTATTTTAAAAGTACAATATAGATTTATACCATGCTTTTCATAGAATCAAAAGCTGTATGTATCATCTGAAATATTTTCTTTTTTGGAGCTATTTTTATGATCAATTCCAACACACAGTACAAGGAAGATGGAATGAGCAAGGAAAAAAAAATCATATTTTATTTCCCCATTAACACTAAATCATATTATTCAAACTGTGTTTTCAAAATACTCAGCCAGATTACCAATGCCAGTCACTATCTTAGTTCAAATGTTCACTAGTAGTCCAGCAACAGAAATCCATTCTGAGACACTGTCTAGAGAGAATACTTACATTGCTATATATAATTTATAAACTTAGTAGTTTAGTCCTCCAGTATTTAGCAAGTTTTTAAAAAAAATTACTATTCTCCTTGGTTTGTAGTAACAAATATAAATGCATAATTTAAAAACTAACATTCCTTTCACTATAAACATAAAACTTCTTAAAAGATAGTTGTGGATTGGGGTATTGTAATGACTAGGGCTGCTGGGATACCACTTTTTAAAGTCCCAAAGACTGGCAGGATTGGAAAGGCAGAAATGTACGCACTCAGTATGCTACTCTTTCTCACATTTTTTTTTTTGAGACAGTCTCACTATATCACCCTCGGTAGAATGCCATGGCGTCACAGCTCACAGCAACCTCAGAATCCTGAGGTCAAGCAATTCTCTTGCCTCAGCCTCCCAAGTAGCTGGGAATATAGGCACCCACTACAAGGCCTGGCTATTTTTTTTTTTTTTTTTTTTTTGAAGCAGAGCCTCAAGCTGTCACCATGGATAGAGTGCCATGGCATCACAGCTCACAGCAACCTCCAATTCCTGGGCTCGAGCGAGTCTCCTGCCTCTGCCTCCCAAGTAGCTGGGACTACAGGTGCCTGCCACAACATCCAGCCATTTTTTCATTGCAGCCATCGT
>CAUYON010070324.1:0-13838 GCA_963573935.1 Arctocebus calabarensis | reverse complement strand
GGGATCTCTTGTTTTTTTCTTGCAAATACGTTGAAGTTCTCTATGTATTCTGGTTATTAAGCCTTTGTCAGAGGCATAACTTGCAAATATTTTTTCCCATTCTGAGGGCTGTCTGCTAGCGATATTTACTATGTTCTTGGCGTTGCAGAAGCTTTTTAGTTTCATCAGATTTTTGATATTGCTTCCATTGCTTTGGGGGTCCTAGAGGACACATTCTTCACTGCTCTAAAGAGCAGAAGTCCAGTTGATAGGTGCAGATGGAAGGGGGATGGATTTCAGCTCAGCATGAGGAAGGACTTTGTGATAATTAGAGCCTTGTTATAATGCGGTGGAGCTCATGAAATAGTGAGCAGTTTGTCTTAGAAGTATTCAGTTAGAACAAGGTTTTTCAGTGTTAGTACTGACATTTAAGGCCAGATGATTCTTTGTTGTCAGGGCCGTCCTGTGCCTTGTAAGATGTTTGCTAACACCCTTGGCCTCTACTTACTAGATGTCAGCAGCCTTCCCTACCTTGATCCTGATGTGACAACTAAAAACATCTCCAGGCATTGCCAGATGTCCTGTGGAAGGCAAAATCATCCCTAGTTGAGAACCACTGAATCATAGGCTACTTGACAGCATTCTCCTAGGGCCAACTCTATCCTACTCCAAACTGAGTTCTAACAGCAGTAGTTCAGCAAATCTGGAGGTAGCTTTCTGGTTTGGGATAATACCTAGCACCTGATATCGAAGGCCTAACTCGCATGAAATGCTAGGGTCTGTTTGAGCCGCAGGGAGCACCGAGGCCCCGCTGGGAAGGCCGCTGTGGTGGTTCTGATGATCTCTTCCCCGTGGTTTTGCAGGTCATGTTAGCGGCTTCCTATTGGTCTCTCCTGGCCCCCGCGGTTGAGATGGCCACATCCTCATGTGGCTTTGGTGCCTTTGCCTTCTTCCCAGTGGCTGTTGGCTTCACCCTTGGAGCTGCTTTTGTCTACCTGGCTGACCTCCTGATGCCTCACCTGGTGAGTACTGCTTTACTTTGGGCTGTCGTGTTGGGGTACGTCTAGGTCTATGCCATGTCTTTTATCTGTTTGAACTTAACATACCCATTAATTTCTCTGCCAAGTAGTCAATGGTATTTAAGCAGATCACAAAGTATTAGATGAATGAATGGTGATGACTTCTTTAAAGAAAATAATCTCTTGGTGATATGACTCATCACCCCCAGAGTTACATTTTGGTAAGTTCAGATTTCACACTTGGTTTTAGCCAAAAGGCCGAGTGTGGTAAGTTCAGATTTCAAATGTCAGATTTCATTAAAATTATGGAGCTCAGATGATACACTGAGTGGCACTGTGTTTACGAGGGGACCTAGACACTGAGAGGAGTGAGTGACCATGTCCGTGGGCCTGGTCCCTAATGAGCTTATGATGTCACCAGGGAGATGACAGCCCACCTAGCTGTAACAACAGGGCTTTGCCAAGCATGGGGCTCACAGGTGGACGAGGCAGAGTCTGGGCAGCAGGGGTCTGAGTTTAAGTTTACATCTGCCGTTGACTGGTTGTGTCCCCGAGGTCTAGTTTTCCTTCCAATAATATGAGGATAACTTCCCCATGGGACTGTTAAGTAAAAATTTAAAAATCTAAAATGGTGCCAGGATTGGGGGTTAGCCAGAGATTTAAGGGTTTTTTGCTGACCCAGGGCTGGTGAGTTGGGTTTGGGAATGAACATGAACTTGCTTATAGAGAAGCACGTCAGGAACCTTGGCCTACAGAATGGCTGTGATCCCTGAGCAGAGAGCTCCGAGGCCACATGATGGGAACCCCAAGCCATTGGCTAAAACCCGTTATTGGCTGGCACTGTTGTCAGTAGAGGAAGAAGGGGGGTTCTCCAGTAGCAGTGTTGGCTGACACAGCTTTGCCAGACACCGTGCTCCCACAAGTTCTAGGGTTGGGCAGAGGTGCCCCTGAGTTGGTTCTTGAATTCTCTACTCACCCAGAAGGGAGGGAGGGAAGCGCACAGGGAGAACTAGAAGGGGAGATGGGTCAGCGTCCACTGCACTCCTGTGAGTGAGAGTTAGGTCAGGGTCCCTGGAGTTGTTGCACAGGTGGGGAGGGAGGGAGGGAGGGAGGGAGACTAGAGTTCTCTTCCTGACCTTTCTGCTTTCTGTCTCACCTTGATTTCCCAAATGGAGAAAGAAAAGGAAGAATTCCTAAGAACTTGACCTCTGGGCCCTGGGGCTAGTGAGAAACCAATTATTTGTGCTACAGAAGGAGTATCTTGGACCAGATAACTGCGTGTGATGTTAGATGGACAGCTATGAGGTCATTGTAAAGGAAAGATCAATTGTCATTTTTTGTACTTTTTGTTGAATGGCAGGCCAAGTGCTGTGGCACACACATATAGTCCTAGTACTCTGGGAGGCTGAGGTGGGAGGTTCCCATGATCTCGTGAGTTTAGTATCTTTTTAGTATCTTTACTAAAAATAGAAAAATTAGCTAGGTATTATGGCAGGCACCTGTACTCCCAGTTACTTGGGACGCTGAGGCAAGAGGATCGCTTGTGCCCAGGAGTTTAAATTGCTATGAGCTATGATGCCACAGAATTGCCACAGAGCTCTAGCCTGGGTGACAGAGCATGACTCTGTCTTAAAAAATTAAAAAAAGAAAGTTTGAAGGGCAGTACGTTTTTGTCCCCTGACATTTGGCTTCCTTGCCAGTCAGCCCGTCTGTGCAATAGTACCTTCTGGAGGCCCTCAATGGGGCTACAGTATTCTGCTCTCAGGTCCCCCTGGTTATATGTGCACTTGTGTCAGAGTGTAATTTGCTTGTCCTGACAGGCAGATCTGGTGGCCAGTGGCCTTAAGTCCTGAGCAGCAGGCAGAGGTCTGGCTCAGTGGCTCTGCACAATCCCTGCCAGGTCCCCTTCCACCCTTCTTATCTGTGCCCAACTGGGCTTCTAAGATAGTCCCTTGTGGAGGGCACTGTGTAGCCATCTGGGCCCTTACTGCTGGTGCTGTGGGGGGGCGGGCTGGTGTCAGGTGTATTTGATCAGCTGTTTGAATGCAGGGCTTTCTCTGGGCAGTGTAAATAGTCATTGGCCAATTTCTACTGTGCAGCAGTATTTTTTTTTTAACCTTTTGGCTCATGTTTGTTCTAATAATGTGCTTTGAATATGGAAAAAGCTCCCTAGGAAAGTTCTGAACATTCTCTGCAGAAAATCAGGAGAGGTTTGGGAATGAATGGTGGGCGAATGTCAGATGGAAGGTGTCAGAAATCACAAGTAACACCTAGTACCTCATTATTTGGCAGAAAGATCAGCCTGACAGTAAACATCTGTTTGAGGGCATTTTAAAAGAAATTAATTCCTGCTGTTGACATGAGAAGGGGAATTTGTCTTAGAAGGTTTTAGAAATAGATGGGGATTATTTATAATTGCTACAGCCACTGAATACAAATGTTTCTGGAAGAATTGTTCTTGGAAAAGGTCTTTGGCCTTCAGTCTGAGGCTGGATAAAGGTTTCCTTAGGTTTTACTATTAATTTGCTTAGCAGACTCAGAAAAGCACCTGTCCAAGAAGCTCTGAGGTGTCTATGGTTATCCACATGGATGGAGCAGCTGCCGGGAATCCAGTCTTCTGGTTTAGGGGAGTTAAATTTGTTGCCATGATGCTTGTGGCTCTTGGAATTTACAAACCAGTGACTTTTGAGGCTGTGAGTAAATTCAGTTTCAGGTTTTTTCAGTTCCTGGAACTGCAAATTCATCCCACCTATGACAAAGCCCCACTGTTTAGCAGATGGGCCCAGGAGCTGAACGAAGTAGGTAGAGCCAAGGGGGTTGGCCTCAGTTCTGACTAAGGGGCTCTCACCCTTCCCAACAGGCCCCAGGATGTCCTCTCTGTTCCCTCCGACATTTCTGCTTGGAGTTTGATAGGGCAAAAGGAAGTGAGTCAACCTCTGTGTTATTTTCACCTGGAAGTCTGGGAAGGGCAGAAATGTGGTTTCGGGGGTTCCACGGCAGTTCCCTGACTCGAGCCCTTGCCCATGACCACACAGGCCCAGGCCCCAGTGCCTGGGAACCTCAGAGCCACCGACGCCGGTTCAGGAACTGAAGGGCAGCAGAATGCCTGGGTGACTTAGTGGGGAGGAAATGGTTAACAAGCGACTGTGTTCTTTAACTCCACTTCTTTTCCTTCAGTCTTTCTGATTTATTTATCCGCTTGTTGGAGCCAAAGTAAAATATTGCTCATGAAAAGGGTCTTACTCATAACAGGCTGTCAGGTTGAAACCGTGTCGCTTTGTTAATTTCAGATGCTTCAAGTGGCTGTCTGAATTGGGTGTTTATTTTCTTTATTTATCTGGGAATAAAGTTAGAGAAGGCTTGTGCAGTAACTGTTAATGGCAAATGAACTGACAAGGATTTACAGAGGTTTTACCAGATGGTATCTTGAGGAAAGGGCAAAGGGGTGGGAGGTAGGAAGGAGAGGTTCAACCTGCTAGGCCTGGGAAGAGGTCAGTTAAGGGGAAATGCTCACAGGGCAGCCTGAGCCAATACTCCCTGAGGATGACCCTAGGGAGAATCAGCTTTTGTTAGTGTTTGTGTATTTAATGTGTGGCAGAGACAAAAAAAAAGGGGGTTGAATACTCTTGGTTTAGTGGATATAATTCTAGTCTTTTTTTTTTTTTTTGCAGTTTTTGGCCGGGGCTGGGTTTGAACCCACCACCTCTGGCATGAGGCCAGCGCCCTACTCTTTTGAGCCACAGGCACCACCCTCTAGTCTTTTTTTTTTTTTTTTTTGAGACAGAATCTCAGGCTGTAGCCCTGGATAGAGTGCTGTAGTATCACAGCTCACAGCAACCTCTGACTCCTGAGCTCAAGCGAGTCTCTTGCCTCAGCCTCACAAGTAACTGGGATTACAGGCGCCCTCCACAACGCCCGGCTATTTTTTGGTTGTAGTTGTCATTGTTGTTTGGCAGGCCTGGGCTGGATTCGAACCCACCAGCTCTTGTGTATGTGGCTGGCGCCTTAGCCACTTGAACTGTAGGCGCTGAGCCAAATTCTAGTCTTTTTAAAAAGATAAACCAATTATGCTATGTCTCTTAAATACTGAAATATAAACCCTTCCCCCATTTGTTTGTGTTGATCGTGCAGGCTTTAAATTATCTTTATGGCAGTACCAGCCCTGACCTCAATTAGGGGTTCCTTCCATTTCCACACCTATGCCCATGATAACATTTTTGCATAGTTGCAGTCAGTCTGTGCATTTTCTTTTTGTATTATGTTTAAATTTAAAACGATTTTATTTATGACCTTTTGGCATCTTAATGTAGTTGGCGCCATAATCTCTGAACGTGTATTTCTATGGACCTCTGGAAATGTGATTTTGTTTTCTGAGAAACAAGTGGTAACATATTGACTGTGTCCTTGCCACTTAGTTTTTTCAGCTCGTTTTGCATCTTGGCAGCCATTCCCTTGGGGGATATGCACGCCCCATCCTTCTTGAAGTCTTGAAGAGGCTGCAGGTAGCAGGTGCCTGTGACACTATCTGAAGCTTTCTCTTGTCTGAGACGACTTGGACTATATATAGTCCTGCTTGGTCAAGAGGGGCCAGCAAGTGGGTACCACTTCTCAACTCCTCAATTTTCTTTTTCCTTTATAGAGAGAGTGTCTTTTTCTGTTCAGCCCAGGCTGGAGCGCAGTGGTATTACCATAGCTCATTGCATCCTTGAACTCCTAGACTCAAGAGATTCTCTCGCCTCAGCTTCCCAAGTAGCTGGGACTATGGGCATGTGTACCACTTGGCTAATTGAAAAAAAATTTTTTTTTGCAGAGACAGGGTCTTGTTATATTGCTGAGATTGGTCTTAGATTCCTGGCTTCAAGCAATTTTTCCACCTTAGCCTCCCAAAGTCCTGGGATACAGATGTGAATCACTGCACCTGGCCCTCTTTAATTCATCCGAATCACCAACCATGTTCAGTTTTGTTAGTTCTCCTCGTGACGGGACAGAAGGTACCTCTAGTGAACATTTAGGCAGTATTTGCATGTGCTTTTAGTGCACACCCAACTTTTGCTGGTGTCAGTGTTTGGCCAGAGCTGCCATGGAAGAGAGCACATGTGACAACTGTCCATAAGTGACAGACAGATGATTTTTGTGCCCCTCAGAGGAGTGTTTGCACATGTTTCTCTCCTTCATAGATTCTCTCTCTAAGATTTGGATTCTAGTTCACAAAAGAGTATTTTGAGGGCAGGGAGGAAAAGACTCTCCGAGGTAAGCCTGATGCTGTGAGATAAGCCTGACTTGTTTATATGGTGCATCTTAGAAGGGTACAGGCGAAACTTACTAAATGCAGAATACAAATGTCTTCACACAATAACTAAGAAACTGCCATGAAGGCTATGTTAAACAGTTTGATGAAAATATTTCAGATTGTATATGAAACCAGCACATTGTACCCCTTGATTACACTAATGGACTCAGCTATGATTCAATAATAATAGAAAAAAAAAGAAAGGAAGTGGAGATGGGTCCTCTGCCTCACTTTTAGCGTTGTGCTCTTTTTTACACTTGGTTGAGGTTCCAGATAGGCAGTGCTGCTTTCTGCTGTGAGGCACTCCTGATGACAGATGGAGAGAGCCCCCGTAGCAACAGGTTCTTCCAACGTGGGGACCCGATTGTGCCACTGAACAGCCTGGCGTGTGGGGTGGATTGGGCAGCTCCAAGCCCAAGAAGCTTACAGTTTTGCAACTTTTGCTTCCTTCTGTATATGTCTGAGTCACTCACTAGGGCTGCGGCAACAAAACCACAGACTGGGCTGCTGAAATAACAGAAATTTATTTCTTTACAGTTCTGGAAGCTGGAAGGCCACGGTCAGGGTATTGTTTTCTACTGAGGCCTCTCCTGTTGACTTGAAGACAGCTGCCTTGTTTCGGTGTCCTTACCCTGTCCTGTTCTGTGCACCCATCCCTCGTGTCTCGATGTGTCCAAATTTCCTCTTCTTATGAGGACATGAGCAGGGGACCCACATAGCACCATTTTAGTTTAATCACCTCTTCAAAGGCCTTATATCCAAAAAACAGTCACATTTTAAGGGATGGGGGAGGGGTTAGAGCTTTAACATATGGATTTTGGGGGACACAATTCAGTTGATGGTAACATTCTTTTAGTTTCTTTCGGTATTTATGGTACTAAGAAGAGATGGCGGGTGGAGAGAGCTTGGGTACTGGGCATTCAGAGCAAGAGGCAGTCCCCTCATCTAAATAGTGGGCAGGCTGGGTGTGCCCCGAGGGGTAGGGTGTGAAGACGAATGCACAGTGCTAATCCATATGCTCTAGTCATGGAAGCCACACCAAATGCATTTGGGCTGGGGGAGTCTTGAGAAAGCTCATGGCTTGGAAGGACTCATTGGGAAGAAAGTTTTGAGTTTTTTATGAAACACTATATATAAATATAGTTATATTTATTTATTTATTTATTTTTTTGAGACAGAGCCTCAAGCTGTCGCCCTGGGTAGAGTGTCGTGGCATTATAGCTCACAGCAACCTCCAATTCCTGGGCTCAAGCGAGTCTCCTGCCTCTGCCTCCCAAGTAGCTGGGACTACAGGCGCCCGCCACAACGCCCAGCTATTTTTGTTTGGGTTGCAGCCGTCATTGTTGGTTGGTGGGTCCAGGCTGGATTCGAACCCGCCAGCTCATGTATACGTGGCTGGCGCCCTAGCCGCTGAGCCACAAGCGCCGAGCCAAAACACTATATTTTTATTGCATGGGAATGCAGTGGGTCTTGACGTACTGCAGCCACAGGCCCTTTACTCTGTGACTTTTGGGGAGAATTAGCATTCAGGCTCCCCTCAGTGCCAAGTATCTAGTCCCGCGGGCAAGTAGAAGCCACGTGCCCTTGGAGGCCTTCCATAGTCTCCTGTGACTTTCAGAAAGATGCTCAGATGTTGCTCTGGGTGAAAAAGGGGGTGGAGGCAATTTCCCGGTGTGGTGTGCTGGTGGATTCTTAGGGAAAATGGTGGGTTTGGCCATTCTGAGGATGTCTGCAGGCGACAATGCATGCCTGAGCGCTCTCCCTCCCTGTCCTTATGTTCTGTTTTCTAGAGCTTCTGGTGAACAGTGCTCTACGCATTTGTATGCGGTGTGTGTTAGCTGAGTCCTTGCTTGTTGAGGCTGCAGGAAAAAATACCTGTAGCTTCGCAGTGAGCAGCTCAGAGCATTTCAAGAGTGCCTGCTCTCTGGCTTTTGACCAGGGCTCAGAAACTCACCTCTGGGGGTGATGTTTATTCCCAAAGGGCCCTTAGTGGGTCTTGCATGAGCACCCACGTGTGCCCGAACACACACAAACACACAGCAGGTGCTGCTTGGGCAGCTGAGGCCGGTTGCTGAGGGGACCTCCCCAAGTGCTGACTATTTTTTGTTACTGTGATGAGAGCGGTAGGGATTCTTAAATGCAAACCAGCACAGGTGGGACCTTCTAGGACTTGGATTTCTTTCTCTGTGCTTGTGATATAACCTTTTTATATGTTAGTCATAAAGTTGTGACTGGACATTTGTCATTACTTGCCATCTCTTGAGTCAGGCAACACGTTTAGGAAAAATATCCAGAAGCCACCATGGGATGTGTTGAGCCAGCTGATGGTAGGGGGTGGAGAAGATGATTTATGTGGGTGGTTGGGTGAAGGAATTGAGTGTCCACCCCGCCTTCCTCCCATGGTGGCTAGGACTGTGTCTTGAAGCCATATCCCTAGCTGTGGCTGGTGCCTCAGCGCACCCCCACCCCCGACCCCCCTGCCCTTGCTGGGCCTGTGCGGTCGCTCTTCCCTGCGATTGACTGTGGTGGTGGCAGTCGTATGGATCTGTGTCCCAAGGCTGGGAACTAATGTCCCCGGGGAGTTAGAGAAAGAGTTCAGGCCAGTGTCAGGGAAGAAAGGAGGAGCGACGTTTGGGAATGGAGACGTGGTTTCGCCAATGGGAAGGAGGGAATCCAGCTATGCCTCTGGGAAAATGAAAACTTGTTCTCTTCCCATATGGAGCCCTGGGAACGCCGACAATAGTAGGATGAGGAACCTCACTTTGGAAAGTGAGGGGGGCCTGTGACTTGTCTGTGGTTCCCCTTACTTGCCTACTGGGACTTGGGTGGAGAAGAAGGGATTCTACCCCTGTGTCTGAGGTGTCATTGTCTCTAGTCACAGCTGGTCCCCGTCATGGCCCTTTCCCCAATTACATGAGTAAGAAGGAGGACTCACCTTAGCCTGACCGGGAAGACCGAGGTGTTCTGGGCTGAATGAACAAATTGTCAACATGGTGGTGGTGGTTTACAGCAGGTGGGGAGCCAGGGGGTTCGCCTCTCCTCCTGTGGGAAGGTTGGGGCCTGAGCACGTGTGTCTTTCTTACCAGACACCCAGCCCTCACCAGGCTCACCGATAGCCCTGCCAGCTGTGGTCTGCCTTGGAGAGAAGTGCCCGCAAACAGAGCTGGGCCTGTTGCCCTCTGGCCCCAGCACCCCTTTACTCTGCAGATGTCATTCCTTGACAGTAGCTGCCCTCACACGCTCCTGCTCTTGCTGGTGGGGATGGTGCACACTATCTCCTGGCTCAGGCCAGCATAGAAGCTGGACATGCTACTCTGCAAACCAGAGAGGGCTGTCCTGCAGATCCAAGCCTGCCTTGTTCACCACCGACGCCGATGTTTCTCCTGGACTAGGGAGGGATGGGGAGCTGTGGCGTTCTCTAAATGTAAACCTAGAAGACAGTGGCCAAAATGCCTCTGCATTGGGATGAACATCCCTTGATAGCCACAGTAGCCACAGATCTGTCAGGGCTGGATGTGCATTAGGACTTCCATGAGCTGCCCACTTGCTCCTGGTGGGAGCTCTAGTGACCTACTATTAATTCATTTTATTTTAGTGTTGATGTAGCAGAAACTCCTTTTTTGCTTAACCTGCTCTGATGACGAGCCTTTGGGAGGATGGTTCCCACCCTTCTGTACTTGTTCCAGCCCCTTCAGTACCAGGGTAGTGAGCACTGCTGAGGGTCTTCATTGGCAGCCTGAGTTCCCTTCTCAATGCTGGAGACCTGCTGAGCTGGCACCAGGTCGCCTGTGTACCCTCAGAGCAGTCGGTCACCTCAGGATGTATAAGAGTAGATTTGGGAACTGAGACAGTCATTTGCCTTAGACCCCCAGGTGTTGCCTATTCAGTAGCTGCCAGCTCTTCTTTTCTGAAAAAGTGAAGATAAGACATGTCTTCTCACCAACAGCCATGGAAGCCGTGGAAGATGGCACACTTGTATGTGCACACACACATGACTTTTCAGGCTGGCAACCATCACGTCAGACCCCACTGACTTAAGTTCACTGTTGCATAGTGTCCACTCAATGCAGAGGGGTGTCTACAGGTCACTTTATAGATGCTACCTCTGTCAGAAGCTGGCTTTATCCTAGGATCAGTAAATCCCACAGAGCAGCTGGGATAGGGCCAGTGAATGGTTCCTTTTATTAGTGTGGCATGGTACATCTTTTTCCATTTCCTTACTTTTAACATATCTGACTCTTTATATTTAATAACAGTGCAGAATTGGGTTTTATTGATTATCTCAGTCTCTTAATTGGAATGGTTAGTCGGTTTACATTTAGTGTAATTATTTGTGATTGGGTTCATGCCTACCACCTTACAATTTACTTTCTTTTTATCTAATTTTGTTTTTGTTTGTTTAGTTTTGCTTTTTTTTTACCTCGTCTTTTGGGATAATAAATAGTTTTTAGTATTTTTGTCTACTGGATTTAAAAATATATCTCTTTATGTTATCTTTGTGTGGTGGTTGTAGAGATTATAATGTCCTTAACTTATCATAGTCCACCCTGAATTAGCATTGTACCATTTCATTTGTAACATAGAGCCATATAGGAGTATACTTCCTTTTGGCCGTCTTTGGTTCTTCGTATCCTGCTGGTCATACATTTTATTTCATTACATATTATAAAATGTTTAAAATATTGCCATCATTTTTGCTTTAAACAATTGTCTTAAAAAATTTTTAATGTTAAAAAGTTTTTATATTTATAATTTTTAGTGCTTTCCAATGGTAGTCCTCAGTAGACCCAAATTTTCATCTGATGTCATTTTCTTCACTTCTTTTAACATAGGTCTGCTGGTGACAAATTCTCTTAGCTTTTATTTATCAGACTATGTTTTTATTTTTGCTTTTATTATTTAAAGAATATTTTCACTGTAGATGCATATGGAATTCTATATTAACAGTTTTTGCTTTTAAACATTTAAAGATGACATTTCAAGGACTTCTGGTTTATGTTATTTCTGATGAGAAGCTAGCATTGTTCTGCTGTATGTAATGTGACTTTTTCCCCAGCTGCTCTTTGATTTAATCTTTCATTTTTAGCCTTTGGGTGGTTTTCTTTATGCTTATCTTTCTTGACTGTTCTTTCTCCCAGGTGTGAGTCACATTTTCCTGTTGTTTTTTCTTTTCTACTAATTTTTCATTGTATGCTGGATGTGGTGATTTCTATGTTGTTGAGAATCTGAATTTGGTTGTTGTTTCTTAAGGACTTTGAGTATTACTCTGGCAGGTAGTTAATTTAGTGATGCATCTTGATATTCTTCAGGCTTGGTTCTTGGCTTTGTTGGGATGGGTAGCCCTGTTGTGATTAATTATGTTTCTTGGACCTGTAGATATTTGAAAATTACATTTAGAAAAAAAAAATCAGTCCAAATTTTAGGGAAAAAAATTCTACTATATTCTCCCTGTTCTCTTTCTAGGACTCCAATTACACATGCATGTTAGACTGGTTAATGATGTTTCTTAGGTCATTGAGACTTTGCTTGTTTTTTTTTTTCATCTTTTTCTCTCTGTGCTTTTATTTGAATGTGTCTATTATTTGGTCTTCAGATGCACTGATATGTTGTTTGCTTATAGTATCTAGTCTATTATTAAGCCCATCCAAGAATTTTCCTTTTGGATAATAAATTTTCAGTTTTAAAATCTCCACTTGGTTTCTTTTTATTTTTTTAAATATTTTTCATTTTTTCAACTGAGATCTGGCCATCTGCCCACTCATTGTGTTCACCCTTTCCTTTAAATCTTTGAACATATTTATAATAGGAGTTTACAACACCTTGCCAGCTAGTTGCATAATTTCTATGACATCTTTGTCTATTCCTGTTGGCATTTTAAAAAAAAATCCTGGTTATGGATCATATTTTGGAGCTTCTTTCCATGCTTAATTATTTTTGATTGTATGTTGGACATTTCCAATGTTATATTATGAAGAGAATGGATTTTGTCATCTTAAAGAGTTCTGGATTTTATTCTGATAGGCAGTTGATTTGCTGGTGATTCAGCTTGTTTTTGCAAAGGCTTGGTTTTAGGCTTTGTAGGATGAATGTAGAGTAGTTTTTGCTCTAGGACTAGAATAGCTCTACCCTTAAGGAGGATCTTTAGGGATTTAACTGAATGACTAGTGTATACAGTGAAATATCTCCACTGGACCATTGGAACTCCAGTATTTTCTGGTGTCATATAATTTCTGGAATCTCCAGGTCACAGTCCCCCTAGAAATGATTCTCTTCCAGGCCTCATTACATTTCAGTTTGCACATGCATAGCATGGTATTTGGCTGGCAGCTCAGGGGTACCCTTTTGTAGATTTCTAAGACTCCTTTCCTTATGCTCCCTCATCCTCTGTGATATCCTCTGCTGCAAACTCCAATTGCCTGAGTCTTTGAAAATGACATTTAGAAAAAAATTTTACTTTTTTTTTTTTTGTATATTGCTTCATTTCTTTATGCTACAGTTTGGAAACTGTCCCCATGAAGCATGCTCAGGTGAATGTGGAGTACCCTGGTATATTTCCCTACTTTACAAGGATCAGAGTCTTATACAGTATATTGTCCAAGCCCTGAAAGTAGTTTTTTTATATATATATTTAACCCAGTTTTATAGTAGTTTACTTAGTTTTCTATCAAGACTAAAGTAAGAATCACAATGGAATTAATTTGAAACATTTGTTGCAGATTCTTTGCAGATGTTGTTCGCCTCATCTGTTTTCCCTCTTTTCTGTCTCTCCTACAATTCCCTTTGCCTTTTAAATGAGTTGTTTAACTTGTAAGGTCATTTTCAGAAGATGCTACATGTGTTTTTCTCTTTGTAATACTGATAGCTGCTTTGGAATTTTTGCTGCATTCTGGCCACAGATATTTCTTTTAATTAGCAGGCACTCAAGTGGGGAGCCAGAGTCTCTTGATCCTTGGAGTTAATGGAGTGTTGCCTCAGATGGTAGGAATCAGGATAATTGGATGATAACCCTGTACGCAGAAGTTGGGAGGCTGGATGTTTCAGAGAATCAGCTGAAGGCCAGTGCTCTTGGGAAGAAGACTAGATTTAGCTTTGGTTCATTGGTTCTGAAGTATTGCCTCAGCTGCCTTGATGCATCTCCACTTCAGGGAGACAGCTTACATTTAGAAAATCACGTCCTTGCAACCATTCAATTAAGCGTTCCTTGAGCGATGTTGTTATTCTGTATGCATTAGAATGATTTGCTTTTTAAAATTTAGCTTTCTGAAGCTCCACCACCCAGAGAGTCTCATTCAGGAGAACTGGAGTGGAACCTTGGCACCTATTTTTGTTAAGTGTCCAGGAGATTCTAATGTAGGTAATCCATGGACCTCACTTTGAGAAACACTATATAGTGGCTTTTTTTTTTTTCATTTTATTTTTTATTTTTTATTTTTTTTAATAATTTTATTGAATCATAATTATGTACATTGGTGCAATCACAGGGCACGATTCATATACATTCAGAAATATTTTGATCATACTGTTACAGATATCCTTCATGGCATTTCCTT
>CAUYON010070321.1:0-11699 GCA_963573935.1 Arctocebus calabarensis | reverse complement strand
AGTACATTGGATACTTTTTCTTCCATTCTTGAGATACTTTGCTAAGAAGAAAATGTTCCAGCTCCATCCATGTAAACATGAAAGAGGTAAAGTCTCCATCTTTCTTTAAGGCTGCATAGTATTCCATGGTATACATGTACCACAATTTATTAATCCATTCATGGGTCGATGAGCACTTGGGCTTCTTCTATGACTTAGCAATTATGAATTGGGCTACAATAAACATTCTGGTACAGATGTCTTTATTATAATGTGATATTTGGTCTTCTGGGTATATACCTAGTAAAGGAATTGTAGGGTTGAATGGCAGGTCTATTTTTAGATCTCTAAGTACTCTCCAAACATCCTTCCAAAAGGAAGGTATTACTGTGCATTCCCACCAGCAGTGTAGAAGTGTTTGCTTTTCTCCACATCCATGCCAACATCTCTGGTTTTGGGATTTTGTCATGTGGGCTAATCTTACTGGAGTTAGGTGATATCTAAAAGTAGTTCTGATTTGCATTTCTCTGATGATTAAGGATGGTGAGCATTTTTTCATGTGTTTGTAGGCCGTGAGCCTTTCTTCTTTGGAGAAGTTTCTCTTGAAGTAGTTTTCCCACCCTGAGATGGGATCACTTGTTCTTTCCTTGCTAATACATTTGAGTTCTCTGTGTATTCTGATTATTAAACCTTTGTTGGAGGCATAACCTGCAAATATTTTCTCCCATTCTGAGGGCTGTCTGCTTGCTATACTTACTGTGTTCTTGGCCGTGCAGAAGCTTTTTAGTTTCATCAGATCCCAGTAGTGTATTTTTGAATTGCTTCAATTGCCTGGGGAGTCCTCCTCATTAAATATTCGCCCTAGCCAATTCCTTCAAGAGTTTCCCCTGCATTTTTTCTAATATTTTGATAGTTTCATGTCTTAAATTTAAATCTTTAATCCAGTGAGAGTCTACCTTAGTTAATGGTGAGAGGTGTGAGTCCAGTTTTAGTCTTCTACAGGTCTCTAGCCAGTTCACCTGATTCCATATAAAATGAAGTCTTATTTTTTCAAGATCTTTAAAATATGAAAATGGAGCTTTGATAGCAATTGCATTAAAATTATATATTGCTTTGGGTAGTATAGACATTTTAACAACGTTGATTCTTCCCAGCCATGAGCACGGTATGTTTTTCCATTTGTTAAGATTTTCAGCTATTTTTTTTCATAAAGTTTCATAGTTCTAGGCTAGGTTAGCCAAAACTTTATCTATTTTATTGACCTTTTCAAAAACCAACTTTTTGATTTATTGATCTTTTGCATAATTTTTTTGTTTTCAATTTCATTTCATTCTGCTTTAATTTTGGTTATTTCTTTTGTTCTGCTGGGTTTGGAGTTGGAATGTTCTTCCTTCTCCAGTTGCTTGAGGTGTCCCATTATGTTGTTAACTTCCTCTCTTTCCATTTTCTTGAGGAAGGCTTGCAGTGCTATAAATTTTCCTCTCAGGACTGCCTTTGCAGTATCCCAGAGGTTCTGATAATTCGTGTCTTCATTATCATTTTGTTCCAAAGATTTGGTAATTTCCTTCTTAATCTCATCTATGATCCAGCTATCCTTTAGCATAAGGTTATTTTGCTTCCATGTTTTTGTATGAGTATGCAGATTCCTGTTGTTATTGAGTTCAACTTTTATTCTATGATGGTCAGAGAAAATCCAAGGAACAATTTCTATTCTTTTAAATTTGGTGAGATTAGACTTGTGACCTAAGATGTGATTGATTTTGGAGTATGTTCCATGGGGTGCTGAGAAGAATGTGTATTCAATTTTATTAGGATGAAATGTTTTGTAGATGTCTGTTAAATCCAATTGTTGAATGGTTAAGTTTAAATCTAAAATTTCATTACTTAGCTTCTTATTGAAGGATTTATCCAACTCTGGTAAAGGAATATTAAAATCTCCAACTACTATGACTCTGGAAGAAATCAAGTTTCTCATGTCTATTAGAGCTTTTTAATAAAGTGAGGTCCATTCTGGTTGGGTGCAAAAATATTAATTGAAATCTCATCATATTGAGTAATACCTTTGACAAATATGAAATGTCCATCTTTATCCTTCTTTACTTTGGTTGGTTTAAAGCCTATTGTGTCTGAAAATAAGATTGAAACAGCTGCTTTTTTCTGTTTTCTATTTGCCTAGAATATAGATGACCATCCCTTCACCTTAAGTCTAAATTTATCTTTTACAGTAACATGAGATTCTTGTATGCAGCAGATATCTGGCCCGAGTTTTTGTATCCAGTCAGCCAACCTATTCCTCTTTAGAGGACAATTTAAATTATTCACATTAATTGAAAATAATGATAAATCTTTAGAAAGTCCAGTGGACATTTTTAATCCTTTCATCATTGTGGAAGATGAAATTTGATAAAAAGTTTCTGGGTGAGTTTACTTTTGTGGTGGAGGATTACACAGGGCATTATGGAGGATAGGTGTGAGAATATCCTGGAGAGCTGGTTTAGTTATAGCAAATTTCTTCAACATGTGGATGTCATTACAGTATTTAATTTCTCCATCATAAATTAAACTCAGTTTAGCTGGGTGCAGGATCCTGGGTTGAAAGTTATTATTATTATTATTTTTTTTAGGAGATTAAAAGTCAATGACCACTCTCTTCTAGCTTGAAAGTTTTGATCAGAGAAATCTGCAGTTATTCTAATCTTCTTCCCCTTGTAGGTAATGGATTTCTTACATCTGGCTGCTTTCAGAATTTTCTCCTTCATATCAACTTTAGTGAAGTTAATTATGATGTGCCTGAGGGCTGTCTTATTCGGGTTGAGTCATGATGTGGTTCTGAAACTGTCTGCTGTCTGAATTTCAGAATCTCTTGGCATGTCTGGAAAGTTCTCTTTCATATTCTCATAAAGAAGAGACTCTGTGGCTTGTGACATCACTTCATCATTTTCAGGTATCCCTATAAGGTGAATACTGGTTTTCTTTGAGTTATCCCAGAGCTGTGTGAGAGAATGATTTGTATTTGCCTTCCATTTCTCTTCCTGTTTGGAAGTTTGGGAGCATTTGAAAGCTTTGTCTTCCATATCAGAAATCCCTTCTTCTGCTTGCTCCATTCTGTTACTGATGGATTCTACAGTATTTTTCAGATCTTTTAGGGCTGCAACTTCTTGTCTCAAGGTGTCAAAATCTTTGGTCATTTTGTCTTTGAGTTCACTGAATTCTTGAGACATCTTTTGGGTCGTCATTTGGATTACTGCTTGAAATTCTAATTCCATCTTTTCCTCCATTCTGCTGATCTTATTTGCTATCCAGACTCTGAATTCGATTTCTGACATCTCGGCCATTTGCTTATGCAAGGGATCTTGTCTGTATCTACCTTGTTTTTCCTTGGGGGAGTTGATCTACTCTGATTATTCATATTTCCAGAGTTTTTCTGTTGATTCCACCTCATGATTATTTTTTGCTATTGCCTATGACCTTCCTCAGAGTTGGGGAGGTTTCTCTCGCAGATCAGACCCTGGCAGGATCACTCTGTTGTTGCTCGATCTTTGTAGGGAGTGACCCTGTGTAGCTCCTCTGGGACTGCCCTACCCAGAGAGTTCTAGCTGCAAGAGCAGCTCCAGAGTGTGGCATGCCCAGATCAAGCAGCAGGACGTGGGATGGGGCACCCGGTGGCCTTTGCAAAGGGAGCCCGTGCCTCCAGCAGTCTCTGGCTGGGAGGAGGGCTCCAGAGGGAGGGCATGTGTCGTGCAGCCTCCTGAGTCCCTTGCCAGATGGGTGGGGCCGCTGCAGAGGCAGATAGGGTAGGGGAGGAGGTGGGTTGTGTGGTTCCTGGAGTTCCTGGCCCAGGCAGGCAGGCAGAGGCCTGGCAGTTTCCTGGTGGATTCCCTGGCCAATGTGGGTGGCAGGCAGAGGCCAGGCACTGGGCTCCCAGCGGTGTCCCTGGCCACAGGAGGCCAGGTAGCAAGACGGCATGGTGGATATCCTGGCTGCTGCAAGCGGAAGTCCTGGAGGATTTCCTGACCACTGCTGGTGGTGGGCCAAGGCCCGGCGGGGTGCAAATTGAGATCACACAGGGGTCCCGGCGGAGTGGGGCTCCTGCCCGCTGTAGGTGGTGGGCCTGGGGCACAGATTGGATCTGGGCAGGTTCTGGTAGCTGTAGGCTGAGGCTGGCAAGGCACAGTTTGGTGCCAGGTCGGAGTCCCTGGGGACTTCCTAGCCACCTCTGGTGGCAGGCCAAAGCCCAGCTGGGTGCCCATCGGGGCTGCACGGGGTCCCAGTGGAGTAAAGATCCTGGCTGCTGTGGGCGGGGGGCCTGGGGCATGGATTGGAGCCGTACAGGGGTCTTGGTGTGCAGCGGGCTGAGGCTTCACTGGGCACAGATTAGCATCTTGCGGGAGTCCCGGTGGACTTCCTGTCCATTGCTGGCAGTGGGCTAAGGCCCGGTGGGGTGCAAATCGGGGTGCATGGGAGTCCCAGTGGAGTTTCTGTCCACTCGTGGTGGGGGCCAAGTACCAGTGGGTGTCCCGGTGGGGTTCCTGGCCCCTACGGATGGCAGGCCAAGGCCTGGTGGGACACATCAGAGCCATGTGGGGGTCCCGGCAGCATCCCTTGTCTGGGCCCTGACAGGGGCTCAGTGGTGTCTCGGAGTCTCTTACCTGGATGGCCGCCTGGTCCAGCAGATAGGTAGGATGGGTGCTGCTCAAGTCGTCCTCCCTCAGTTTCAGCAGAGGTCAGGTTTCTGGTGACTCAGGTAAAGGGGAAAGGGTGTCCTGGAAGTTCAGAATGGTGGAAAAGTTTAGTTCAGTTTTTCTGCATGAAGCTTGGTTTCTGGAAGTCACAGCTTGTCTCAGAGGTGACCTGCAAGTATCACTCTTTGTCTCTTGACTGGGCTCCTAGTCTTCAGCTTAATTGGACAGTTTCTGGAGGTTATCTTTCCTTTTGGACAGGAGCCTCTGTCAGAGCTGCTCCCATTCGGCCATCTTGCCCCTCCCTCTACAGAGAAGTTCTTAGTGAGGGCCTTCTTCTTGATCATGCCCCCTACATGGCCTTTCCTTAGTGGGTGAGCACAGAGAATTTTTGTATCTCTCCCTCTCTGTAGAAGGACATTAATCCCATTGTAGGGGCTCCACTTTCATCCCTTTATCTAAATCTCTTTATCTCCTAAACTTTCCATCTCCAATACCTTAAGGGCTTGGGTTTCAACATATGGATTTTGGGACAACACAAACATTCCCTGTTCATTGCAGAGAAGTTGAATGAATGCCAGACATACCCTTATTCTGAAAGATTTACATGAGAAAAATAAACAAATAGTTGTTTAAACTACTCTTATTGATTGTTACTTTCAGATGATTCTATTCCAATTATTACCAGTCATCTCTGTCATTATAAAAATCTTTAGCATTATCACTATCCTAGCTGTTATTATACACTATGATGGGCATTATATGAATCCTTTAGATAAAATTATTGCACTGATCCTTACAGTAATTTTATGAAATGAGTATAATTCTTTTTTCTTTTTATGGTAGAGGAAAATAAGACACAGAAACTTTAAATAGTTTTATCCCAATTCACTGAAATCCCACTGTTTTCACCTCTGTTATAAATCACCTCCTGAGAAATGAGATTGTACCTATTATCTACAACTGCTTTCCCTCTACAATGGCAGAAGTTAATGCTCATAACAAAGGTTATATAGCCCCCAAAGCCTAAAATATTTATAATCTGGCTCTTTGTAGAAAGTCATTGCTATGCCCTGAAGATGTTATAGTCCAATTTTACTCAGTAGGAAATGATAAGGACTAAGTTTAACCCAATTCTGCTGTTTCCAAATCCCATTTAGATGGGTTTGGGAAAGGTCAGAATTGGGTGCCCAATTTCAGTTTGACGAGGTGCTAGCTATGGAATCATGGGGAATTCCTTAAGCATCTCTTTTACACTTAGTGTTCTCATCTGTAAACTGGGGATAAAAATCAAATGTGCATATTTATATAACACATTTATCCAGGGCCTGTTACCTCATAATTGGTTAAGATGTGTTAAGTGCTTCTGACCCCTACTGTAGCCCCCATTTCACCTCCTTTTCTGATAACTTTTACTTTTCTACTGTTGCTACTACTCTAATACAAGGCATTCTTATGATCTCAGAGTGGTTTTATTGCAATATTAATAAAAATAAAAATATTCCTTATTTACTACTTGTGTGTTTTGTCTACATTGTCCTACTATTTCAGAAATTGGTATTATCTTTTTCATATTTACGTTGATGTAATGATGCTCTCAATATAGGTCAAAACCAAGACCTTCATCAAGGTCTTGGCAGAAAACATGATTTTTACCTATTTGTGCTTATGTTGGTAGGATGTTTTGCAGAAAATAAAGGCTAGGTGGTTACTGAGTGAAGGTTGAAGCATTAAAAAATGTCACATATGAATGATAAGGATAGGTACAAAAGATTACTTCATTTTCTAGGGCAATAAAAGGGAATAGATATTTTGTCTTCAAGAGACAGTCAATAAAACTGCTTAAATCAGATATTTCAAGTCTTAGTAACTAATCTTTTCATCCCTACCTATTTACATATTGTACTCTCTGCCTGTTAGTGAGCATCTTTCAACATGCACTTTCCACTATCTTACATTAAAATAACTAAAAGGATTTTCTTTTTAAATTACTTCACCCCTACCCCCCAGTGTAATCTGTGGGAACTTGAGTCTTTCTGTAATGAAGTATTCAACTCTTTGTGAGACAGTTAGCCTGGACTGTGCAAAGCAAGCTCACTTACAAGAATCCTATGGAGTAGGGGGGTAGAGGGTGGAGAAGGAGAGTCAGGGAGTCTTATGTGTTTTCCCAGTGTTTTGAAATTAATAGCTGGCACATTTTGAGTCATAGCACAAGAGAGAAAAACAGATTTGTTTTAATAGACTCAAATCTATACCTAGAGGGATATAGCGAGCGCAAGAAGAAAATGAATTTGTCCTTATTTGCTCCAAAAGGATCTTGATGATGGTGAAGTAAACTGTTCAGTAAATAACACAGTTGCTGCACATGAATATCCTTCTTTCTAAGGGTAGAGTGACATATTCTATTAGATTTGGAAAACAATGGAAAACAAAACATCTATCAGACAGACGATAAGCTCTGATTGAAAAATGTAAATATTAATTCATTTAGACACTCAACCAGTTAGAAAACTAGAGAGAAACCCAGTGGATTTTTGAAAAAGCTATAGAGCAGTGGTGAAGATAACACACTCTTTTTTTTCTTCTGTGAAAGTGGAATTTGTTTTGAGAACTAGTATATCCTTGATTGACTTATTTATTAATTCATGCATCATGTATTTGATGCTGAGAACACGAATGTGAGTGAGAAATGGGGCTTATTTTAATGGTGATTTTAGTTTAGTGAGACAGAGAAGGGAACATAAAATTACACTTGGTAAATGCAGTGGTAGAGTTGTATTCAGGGTAGAATGGAGTCATAGCAACATGGAGTGCAGGGCGTGATTGTATCTACTTTGATTTTGATCTCATGATAATCCTGGCTTCATAAAAAAAGATGAGAAGTGTTTACATTTTTTCTGTTTTCTGGAAACAATTGTGAAGAATGGGCATTATTTCTTACTTAAATGTTTAGTAGAATTCACCACAGAAACCATTTCAGGTTGGAATTTTCTTTGTAGGAAAATTTTTAACTCTAATTTCAATTTCTTTAATGGACCTGAACTCATTCCATGAATGCATTAAATCTGAGTAGTCTATATCTTTGGATGAATATGCCTCTTTTATCTAAGTTTTCAAATTTATTGGGATTAAATTTTCATTCAGTATTTCTTATTATCTTTTGATGCCAATAAGATTCGTAGTATCTTTTGATGTTTTTATTAGTCCTGGTATTGCTAAATTGTGTCTCATTTTCTTTCGTTTGCCCTTCTGGCAAGAAGATAATCAATTTTATCTACTTTTATTTAAAAAATCTTTTAGTTTAATTGACTTTCTTCATTGCTTTTAAGTTCCCATTTTATTAATTTTTACTCTTGTCTTTATCATTTCTTTCCTTCCTCATGTCTTGGGGTTAATTTGATCTTCATTTCTTGGTTTCTTAAGATGTAGTCTGATGTCTTTTGTTTGAATTCTTACTACTTTTCTAATGTATACAGTTAATGTTATATATTTTCCTTTAAACACTGTTTTACCTGCATTCCACAAATGTTTATATGTTTATCACTTCTCAGCCTTTTGGTTAAGATTAAGTGTTAGTATGTTTCATTTTTGTTCAGTTCAAAATATTTTCTAGTTTTCCTTGTGTTGGCTTATTTTATTCATAGGTTATATAAATGTTGTATTTAACTTTGAAGTGTTTTTAATGTTTTTCTGATACTATTCTATTATTAATTGTCAATTTAATTTGATTATAAAGAATGTGTTTTATATGATTTCAATCTTTTTACATTTACTTAAACTTTTTATCACCCAACATATGATTTTATCTTTCTGAATGTTCTGTGTGTGCTTTCAAAGAAGCTATCCTTGAGTGGAGCATTCTAAAATGTCAAATAGGTCAAATTGGTTGTGATTTTTATTCAGTAATTCTATATTTTTATTGATTTCCCTAAAATTTTTCTAAAGAAGTTACTGGTTTTTCTACAATGTCCCTTAACCTTTGAAAGAGAAGTGTTGAAAGAGCCAGCTAAATTTGTAGCATTCTCTATTTCTCCTTTCAGATTTTTAAAATGTATTATTATTTTTACCTCTGATATTGATTACATATACTTTTCGAGTCTTTATATCAACTTGAGGAATTGAACCCTTGGTTATTATGAAATATTCCTTTTTATTTATGGTTATATTCCTTTTCTTTCTTTAGAAAAGAGTCTCACTCTGTTGCCTTGGGTAGAGTGCTGTGGCATCGTCACAGCTGACAACAACCTTAACCTCTTAGGCTCAAGTGATTCTCTTGCCTCAGCTGGGACTACAAGTGCCAGTCACAGCATCCAGCTAATTTTTCTTTTAGTAGAAAGATGATATAAAGCAAGTTGATCTCAAACTCCTAAGGTCAAATGGTCCACCTACCTTAGCCTCCCAGAGTGCTAGATTATAGGCGTGAGCCACCCCAGCTGGCCGTATAGCTTGTTCTGAAGTCTGGTTTGTCTGCTATTAATGTATGCACTCAAGCTTTCCTTTAATTAGGGTGGATGTTTTTCTATACTTGTACTTTACAGACACTGATACATGAGTGTGTATAAAATTTTTGTGTGCATATATACACATAGCTAAAAATGAATACCCTTTTTTTTTTTTTGCAGTTTTTGGTTTGGTCCAAACCTAACACCTCTGGTATATAGGGGTGGCGCCCCAATCCTTGAGCCACAGGTGCCGCTCAAAATGAATACCCATTTTAAGAAAGGAAAAAAACTGCATTACAATTGTACCACTCAAGTCACATTTGACTTCTGCATTTACAAGAGATCCAAGTGTGCACTATTCAAGTTGGGAGGCACACTTATTATACTTTTGACTCAAACTGTACTTAAGCAACTCCTGTAACCAAAACATTTTTATTCTAGTAATATTCTGAAATTAAAAATCTCCTTTTAATGATATGTAACAAAATACAAATTGAGTTTTTGTTTTTTTTATTTCCTTTCATTCTGCCAGAGTGGCATTATACTGCTATTTCTGGAGCCCTGTATTTTGTTTTGAATTTGTACAAGGTGTGCTTTATACAACGTGATGTGATTAGTCGAAAGGTAATAATAACATGTAGATAAATTATATTACTACCCCTTCCCAGTTTCCTTTCTGTGAATGACTGGGATGCATTGAAAATGCCAATTTTCTTCTTGGATAATGTTTAGAATTTGAATGTATTTGAATATATTTGACTTCATAGCTTATATCCAAGATATGTATTCTATGAACCAATTCACTCAAAGAGTGTAGTACAACTGGAAACGAAAACCAAGTACAGCAGCACTTTAGAAAATTCAAATGTCAAAAACACCAAAGGACGCCATAAAAGCATATGGAATGTGTTGCTTTCACAGATTCCCTTAAGTTTCTATTTTCCTTAACAATTGTGGGGTTATTTTCTGCAAGGCAGAGACCTGCTTTGGAATGCTGTAGTCTCTTCCTACTCTCAGCGGCAGCAAGCTTCTGTTTTCAAAGCAGATGGACACATTCTATTTTTGCCCTGGAGCCATAGGTTTAGATCTCAGGGGGTACCTGAATAAATAATCTTTGTAGCATCTAATACTCTGGATAATTAGAGGAAAGCCCTGCTCAGAACCAGCTCTTAAGAAATGCATTTCTTGATATATTTCTGTAAGAAGCACTTTCTCTGCCTGAAAGTTTATGTGTTTGACTTGAGAGTTGGCTTCTGGTTCTCAATGCTAATACCTATTCAATCCACAAATGGTGTTTGCAGCATTTATTTCTTTGACATTAAACTCATTAGGCCCCATGAGAGGTCAAATGAATTTTCTTTCTTTCTTCTTTTGTTAGTAAGCATCATAGTCCTGGTCTCTACAGTTTAGGTAGTTTAGCATGAATGATGAATGTCAAGTTTGTGCATTTGCTCATTCATTAAATATTCATGCAAAAACATTTTTTGAACTTCAATTTTATGCTGGTACATCTAGTTGCTGAAACTCCTTGCCTAAAATATGCTTTCAGAAAAATGAAAAAGAGACATACATTAAGAGGTTGAACCATTTAGTTGGTGAACTTACCCTAGAAAAGGTGTTACACACTCATTGCTGAATATCACTATGGACACGTTTGAAGTTCTCTTTAGCCGTCTCTGACTATAGCAATATTCAGCAATGAGGCAGGTAGCACTATTTCAAGGATGTGTTCATGACCTTAATTGTCTAACCTTGTACTTGCACACTTGTAGAAATAACATACACAGAGTGAACATCTAGGTCAAGAATCAGGGTAGTAGAAAGGAGGAGTACGTCTTGTATATAGTGAGATATAAACTTCTAATTGGTTTCAAAGATTAATATTTTCAGCCACAGCATTTTGCAAAGCAAAAGAGCTCAGCATTTTCTAACAAAATGAAAATCATTTCTGACCAATTTTTGGTGCTATCTTTCCTCATTTCCATGTTTTAACAAAATGATAGAAATAGAAGGAAGAATAGAGGGTCATGTTTATATGTTTTAGTTTAGAAGCATGAACTACTTTTGCATACTTAGTGAAAGCTCATTAATTTTTATTCCACTCAAAATAAAATTAAGATATTATAAAAGTCTTAGCTGAATTGCATATTATCTTGGAAAACACACAATTGCTAAGCAAATGGGTGTAGAAAATTCTCTGGTACGTATGAATTGCTTTGAAATACATTTGGAATGTATTACATTTATATTACAACTTTGAGTAGATTAAAATAATAAATGTTGGTCCTGGGAAGAGTCTTTTCTGATTATGTTATATGTGGGAAAAGTGGTAGGAGAAGAGAGAAAACAACAACACACTTCAGTTAAGAGAAAGTTGTAATGGCTGGTCATGAATCAATAAGGAATGAACAAAGATGGTGACAGAATTGGGAGAACAAAGCATATCTACAACCTCTTGGTGATTTTTTTTTTATAATTTTATTGAATCATAATTCTGTACATTGGTGCAATCATAGGGCACGATTCATATACATTCAGAAATGTTTTGATCGTACTGTTACAGATAGCCTTCATGGCATTTTCTTGATCACTATATAAA